>JARHVA010009586.1:207500-293404 GCA_037957365.1 Torreya grandis | reverse complement strand
GTTCCCTGCTAATCATCTTAATGAGACTATAAGATGTTATCAAATAACCCTATGTAGATAATAAATTCATGTCAGTTATATTTAAATAGATATAGAGTAAAATTATTAAAACAAATCTATATTTAAAATTCAAAATTAAAAGTTAACATATCCTGTGTGTTTTTATGCAAATTAAATAATAAAAACAATGCCTGTGTGTGTTCTTGCCCATATAGATGGAGTCTCAACTATTTTCATCAATTCAAAAAATATATTGTTAATTGTTCATATCTATATAAATAAATACTTGTACATGTAGTATAATATTAATGAAAAAGTACCTCCATATATGTTTACATTGGATAAGTAGCAACAACATAGACTCTAGTATATGGCCCTTTATTGACTATGAAAATGATGAGACCTTCTCCTCCTGTAACATAATTATTTTAAATACATACATACATACATACATACATACATACATACATACACACATACACACACACACTAACACACACATACATAATATCTAAATTAATTATTACCTTTTAAATATAAATATATATTAAAATTAACATGTCAAATATATAAGATACATGTACAACTAAAGTTGAGGTCTCCACACCAAATGTATGTGCCAAAAATGCATCAGTCATAACCATAACATCTTCCCCCCTAAAATCACCACCATCCTCATATGAAGGGTCTAGTGCATATAACACCATAAGATCTACAATGGTGTGGTCAGGCATCAATGCTAGTTGGAGCAACCCCATGTCCACCCTCTCCATAATAAATATAAAAAATATTATTCATATATAGAATGAGGGTATTAGTAAGAACATTAAGTTCATGTAAAGTGTCAATATAAACAACCTCATTCACTATAGAGGGGATTGTATCAAGATGATGTATATTTTGGATATGGACTCTTATAGGTTGATTAGGCATATGACATGCACCTAGTCTATCATGTGAAGAACCTTTTACTAGATCTTAAACCTATAAGTAGTCAAAATAATTAAGAATCTCATTAAGGATAAATTAATAATATATTTTTCTTAAAAATAGACAAAGGAACTTAATGGTTGTTACAAGGTGGGTAATGAAAGGCCATTCACCATCGGTCCTAAAAATGATCTCTTATCAAATTATACTAGCACTGATGGATTGGAAATTATTTACATGATAATGGATGTGGTGCATTGGTTGATGGATTAATTAATAATGCATAAATTTGGTATTTTAGTATCCCTAAAATGATGAATTTATAATTTTTTAGCATAACAAGACATACATCTCTCTCTATAATTTGTCCATATATCAATTCGACCCGTTATTGAGCTAACTTTGTATAATAATGACTCCAAGGTATTTTCAATGAATTATGGTGGGTTTTGGTCGAATCAGGGTCCATCATTCTCTTAATTATATATTTAGTCTATATTTTATTTTCCACTATGTGTGAAAAAATACTCTTCACTACTTGTGGGGTCTTTTGGAATTATAAGAGGGTTATCAGGGATTAGAGGGTTTCATATTAAACTTAAATAGGTTGTAAAAATTGGGGAAAATGGTTTTAATTAAAAAAATAAATCAAATCCAAAATGATTAATAATTTTTTTTATTAATTGGTAGGAATTTATTTTACTTACCTCTCCTATTTCATTAAATTATCAATTTGTTTAGCTAAATGGCAAACTCAAGTGAGTGTGATGTGTGTTAGATGAGACTGATTCTAGGATAGGTCATGTGTATTTGGCAGAATTATGAGATAGAATGCAAGAGTATAAAAGAATTGGTATTGTAAAAAAAAATATTTGAGAGTGGTATTTTAAATTATTATAGTTTTAAAACATCAGTATAATGGAAATATTTATTAATTTTTTGTGCTAAGTAATATAAAAAAAAGACTAGAGATATCATGTCCTTTGATGGCACACTAATTGCAAAATTGGATGACCCATTTTTGAATATTATTTTCAGATTAACACAACATGATGATGTTACATAAATGATAAAAAAAATGGGTAGAGATTATTTTATAACAATAAATAAAAATGCATGACCTAATATTTCCAACACATCTTACAGTTTTAAATTCAAACAGCATGACCTACTAGTATTTTCACATCTTTTTATTATGAACTACCATCTAAATCATGTTGACTACAATTTTAGAGAGTAAAGACCAGGGTTGATATCCAAATAGAACCTAATTTTTAAATAAAATAATAATTCCTTTTCAAATTTCAATGAGTGATCCATTTTTAGTTATTGGATAATGAAATTTGATTAAGTAATATACTTGGTTACTATTTATAGAGAGTATATCACTAGAGTTTAAGATCCAATTGGAGAGGAACATCAAATTTATCATTTTATACCAAATTTTAGTAGGATGAATTGTTATTAATTCATCCTAGTAAATATCTTAGAATTGGTGGCCATCCTCTCTAAGAGATTTATTAGTATGAACATAGTACAAAAAGGATGAGTAAGCTTTCTTAGGATGTACTAGTAAAGTAATATTAGTTATGTAATATTTACTCTTATAATATTAGTGAACAGGTAATTATTAACTTCAATATTAAATAATAGTTGAGTCAAAATAGTCTGGAGCCAAAATTGGCACTCTAAAGAACTCAATTATAGGACTCAATTAATTATTACATTCAATAATAAATAACATTCTAGACTCAAAATAGCTTGGAGACAAAATCGACACTCGAAGGAACTCAATTTTGGGACTCAAGATTAACATTTTAGACAAAGTGCTTATAATAAAAATTCATCACTTCAACTTAGTCTACAAAAAGGATAATTAATATTTTTGTTACTCTCTAAAATTTTTCAACATAACATGTAAATCTTTTCAAATATAGTGCAAATAGGATTAGTAACTTATCACTTAGAGTGGGCGTCCACCCGCTCTAAGATGTTTCTAATTAAAATGAAAATGACTAAATATATATCAATATTCGAACCTACATATACTATATCTTTGAAGTAAATTCAAAGTGAAAATACTTAAAATTATTCAAACCAAGACTATGTACCATGCTCCATATTATCTCAAAAACAAATATGATGTGAAGTAAGCCACATTAATTCCATTGTGTCCCATATTTTTTGTTAACTTTGGTAGTCTATCAATGTTTTACCAAGTTATCTATTTAGTTGGAGATGAGAAAAATAAAATAATGAGTCATTTAGAGATATGAATTTAGTATACTTTGGAAATTATATTATAAACCAAGGGTGGTGTATTATATGCGCATATATTATTGGTCTATAACATAGTCTAGATATTTTAGGGTTAGATTTATAAATATGGTTACGAGGTTATAGATAAAACTATATTAATATTAACTTATTGAAATTTAAACTAGACCAAGGCCATATAATGAAGAAACTAAGAGACATGAGAAAACAAAGGTGACAATGTTATGCATTCTTATAATATTTTTGGTTTATAGTGTTTTGATATTCAAAGATATTGATTAATTCATTATATAAAACAAAAACATTATATTCTTATATTAGTTTGTTTACATCCATCATCCTTTATTCATTTTTATATTAATATGTGGTTTTATTTCATGAGTTGAATACATGTTTTGAGAACACATATGACTTGATACATTAGATATAATAATTAAGCTCAAATGAGGCACCTCACTAGGCAGTCATGAAGAACAAAAGAGCTAATTGGAAGCTCAACTAAGTCTGCCAGGAGAAATAAACTTGTCTACATTCAGAAACTAATTAAAAATAGAGATCCTTATAAAAATAATCTATTTACACAAAATTATTGTCTAAAAACTATAAAAAAGCATTCCTATTAGGAGGAACACTTGGGTCTAAACATATTATAAGAATCTCAACTTTTCCACCAACTTCTACAAAATTATTGCTCACACAGCTCACACCATGCCTTCTACATAAGCCCCCCTTGAAAGGAGGGTAATGATGGAGGATTGGAATTTTGTTCTTTTTATATTTTTATTTCTCTATACTTTTGTCCACCTTCCCTTATCTTCCATATATTTTGAGTCTATTGGTAAGGATTTTTCTATTGATTTAAAGGGCTAGGATTTGTCTTCAGCTAAAGATTTAACCAATTATTCTTCCCTTGGTATTTAATTATATAAAATAACTTTACTTGAGTGAATAGGGGTTTCCATATTCAATTATAACACCTTCTCACTAGAATTGAGAGGGTCAACCTTAGGATCAACCTTAGTGTGAGGATCTCCAGTAGGGTCCTCATTTTATGTAGGAGACTCGTGTTCATCTTCTAGAGCTCTAATTCTCAAAAGCCTTCCTTATTAAGTAACTATTGGTTCATAAATTGGAGTCTAAGGATCCTCATCCTTTGAATTTTCCTACTACGAGTTTAAAAACTCATGATAATTAGGGCTAAATATTATAAGAATCTCAGAGGAGGAATTCTTATACCAAGTTGGAATAGAGTTTTTTTTCTCATGAGTCAAGTACCCTATGTCAAAGTAACTAAAAAACATAAAATTTAAGCCTTTGTAGTCTATAGGTTTATTTCATATTATTTCCTCAACAACTAAGTCTAAAGAGGCTAGAAGGTTAGTATAAGTTTCAAGAAAAATTAATATTCTAACAAAGGTGGTGTGGAAGAACAAAGATGTGGTGGGGTAAGTATACTAGAATTTTCCCAAAGAGTTAAATATAGCCTTGAAACATGGTTCCACCCATTAATTTATGGGGAGATGAGGTAGACATACCCAAATGGATTTGGTTGAGAAGGATTCAATGAGAGGGTTGAAGCTTGGAAACTAGGTTTCATGAGAAGTTGATGCCTACCCCAATTCTATTGTGTGGTAAGAATCAAGTATTTCTCTAAAATGAGATGAAAAATAATAATTAAAAAAACCTTTTTCATAGGGTTATAATTTAATTTTACCTTTAAGGAGGGGCTTCCATTATGTGGAGAACCAAGTGTTCAGATTTGGGAGGTTTAGCCAAAGGTTGTCAAATTAGCATGTTTTTATATTCACATGTTTTTATTGTTTAACTTATTTGTTATCTTTGTTTGAATTAGTTTTTATTTTACTTAGCCTATAATTCATTATTGAAACATGTTTACCATAATAGGTTAATTAATTTTGTGTTTTATATTACATAGATAGTTGAGAATTATTTGGTTTTATAAAAAGATGGGTTTGATTGGCCACACCTCATATAGAAAGATCCCATTCATAAATGGATCCATGAACTAGGAGAGAAGAGATGAATAATGGTTTGTACAAATTTTGTATCTAGATAACTACCATAATGACTTGTGGTTTTTTCACTCAATATTCGAGGGAAATGAAGTTGTAATTATATTCAATATGTAATGTATTTATGAACCTCTAATTGTTATTCAAATGGAATATATAAATAACTCTAAAAATTCATGCGAAGTCATTCAAATGGAGTTAGACATGGAATTGTATAGAAAAAGTGCCATGGTTTTTTTATAAAAAAATCCAAATTTATTCTTACTATTCTTATGGTTGGAAAATATAACCTTATATAGATTATAATGAATGTGATGTATAAATTTTTCAAAATATTTCTAATGGGATAAGGATTTTATTATAAAAACTTTATCAGTATGGATTTACTCCATCTATTGCTCACCTATTAAATATGGATAAGGAATTTAGTAAAGGAACATTTCATATGAAAAATATTTAATTTTATAAGAAGCAAAAAGCTATCCAACCTAAGCAAATATATTTCAAAATCATAGTTTTATGTTAAAATAGTCACTAAGAGAAATGACTACTTCAAAATAGGTTGAGAAAGAGTTTTAAAATAGTGAGTGTTCAACAACTCAAGAGATTCATTTTTTTTTGTTCAATGATAAATATTTCAATATTAGAATGAATCACTACCACCTAACACCTTCTAAATATTAGCATTGATATCTTGAGAGAGATAGTGTTAATCAATCAGCTAGCTCAATGTTATGTAACTTGGTGCCTATTCAAAGGGATTCAATAATATTTACCTTTTAATAAAATATTTTTTGATATAATAAATATAGATTTTGAGAAATATTTACATGACCTAGAGACCAAATTTTATGTTATCAATGGTCAACATACTTGTTGATCCTTCAGGTCACCCCAGCCTACACCAAGCTCAAACAACCTATCATAGAGAGTTTTCATACTTATAAAATATTAGGTCCCTTATAAGTAAGCTTACATGCATATGTCCACCATAAGCATGCAAGTTAGTATTTAGTGTGGATCTGCACCTTATTCATGTCTCCACACACACCTATGCATAAGCCTCATTATTTACTTGGTAAAAATAGTTATATGCTCTTATAAAAAACACAAAATATTAAATCATGCAAAGGTCATGGGTGCAAGGTTCCATGACTTCAGATGATATTGACAAGGAAGTGTGAAAAATATATATTCTAGTTTCAAGTGTGTATTTTGGATATTCATTCCTTTCACAAACTTCTCTTAAAGAAGTTACCCTCACCAAAATTTTAAGAACCCAAGATTGATCATAATATTTAACATTTGTGATCTCATTATCCATAGGCTATGTACCTTCCCATGTGTAGACAATTTAAGATCTTGAACATGTCCTACTATACAACCTTTAGTTCACAATCTTTATGTAAGAGTGTAACCAAGTATTAAATATCACACACCTAAATACACATATTCAAGGGTGTGGGGATCAATCAAGCTATAAATACTAAATATGGGCCCTCACCCTCTTCTAAATCAAGCTCTCTACATACAAGTGTGCCACCTGTACATAACCCAAATAAGTCTCAAACACACACTATTTGGTGTGTATATGATTCCTAAGGGTGTAAGATATATATTTCTACTACTTAAATAATATGACATTGAGAAATTCAAAGAATCCTACACAACTTCCATGTTATCAACTAAGCACAAATGGATCGGCAGGTGATAGTCAAGTATAGAAAGTAATTGTAGGAAGTTGGGTGTTGAATGAGGCCATGTCAGAATGAGTAAAAAGTAAAGGCAACTATCAAATGTTAGAAAATTTCCACATGCCCCATGTGGCTACATAAACATGCATAATTATTAGATGCAAATGTGGATACATGAGAATCCTATAAATCACTTTTAAATTAAAATTTTCATACATAACTTAAAGAGGATGAATCTTGGTGAGTTTTTCATGGCAAGTTGGTCTTCCTAATTAACCTAGAGCCCTGAGCACTAACCTATGAATTTAAGTCTCTATCTACCACTTCAAGTGGATAATTCATTACACAAGATCTCTCTCAGCCCTATACAATCCCATATTTTTATTATATAAGGTGTCCTTTCCTTAGTATAACAAATCTCTACTCATTTTAGTTTGTAATATTGGTTTAGGCCTTAGAATTAATGAGAACTAGACTATATTGCCTTCATACTCTATGTTATATGTGCACTTAAGGTTTTTGATCTTTGTTTTTGGATGTTCATCCCTCTTGTTTTCATCTTCCCTTCACACCTCCACACATAATTGGAATCCATTATAGGTTTCACTCTATGTATCCATAGGTCTGCATAGGTATTGTCTATGGATCATTGTCATCCTTATCAATGTTGTGTTGTGTTCCCTTATCTTCATGTAGAATAATTATGTAATGGATACTTAAATTAAAGATTATGCATTCAATCCCCCTAATTTTATTGTGATACAAGTGGGTGAGGTGCTCGCTCTACTCTTGGTGTATCACCACATTTCCCTTTCAAAAATCATATTATTTTCTCCCTCCCTTTTCCCTCAAAATTTTTAGGTCTAGCATTAGTCATAGATTTCATTTCACTCTGATAGGTCTTTATACTAGTCCTAAACTAGGTGCTCTTAGATTATAAGGAAGTTGGCCTAATTTGGAGGTTTATCCCAAAGAGCACAAGATTCCCATGCCTTATGAATGTTCCCATTATTATGATGAAACATAAAATGTCCTTTGTGTGTGAGTGAATTGAATAATTTTTTGCCTAATTCTAAGTACTTATGCACCCTGCTTCAAGTTCTTGTGCTCTAGGCCACAAATAAATCATTCCCATGTGTAGACCATCCATGGGTGCACATTTCAAATGATAATAATTTATCACATGTTTAGTGGGACACATATAAATATTTAGCTAAGATACTGGTGTTGTTATTAGCTAACAATGTTGAAGAAACTTTGTGGAGCACCTAGTGACTCCAATTATTTGTGGTTTACAAAGATAAATGCTTCATCTATATACCAAGATAGATGAGATCATCTTAAAGTGGTAATAATTTCCATTTCATTGATCTCCCTACACCCCATAAAATAAGAAGAGTTGGATTATCCTTATATCCAATTAGGTAAACTAACAATTCAAGACAAGTTTTCATAAGATCCTAGTCAACCCCTCCTTTTGGTATGTTTCACTAACCTATAAGGGGATTATTCCTTATTCCCTTCATGGTTGCATAGAGGAACTAGCTATTTGTTCCCTTCAATGGGGTTAGATTTTTAGTTCTAGCCTAGTATGATGACATCCCTGTCACAATCCTTAAAATTTCATCTTATTATATTAGTGAGAATGCAACCTCCCTTATAGAACATATTAAAGATGTTGTGAATATCTACTCAATTCACCATGTCATGAAAAACATTATAGTATCTAGGCTACTTGTCTCTTCTTTGAAAGAGAAGGATATCTAATGTTATTGAGGTTTGATGCTAGATTTTATTCACAACTGGAATGAGCTAGGAGAGTGACTATGTAATTAGTTTGAAGATAGAAGTGACTACTTATCTTTGATAGATAAAATCACCATCATTAAGAGAGCCCTACATGAGCTAGTGGTTTATTTCAAATTAAAATTCCAAAGGGTCTAGGATAGAATACCACCTTTGTATAAGCCATCTCCAAATATTTAATTCTTATATTATTTAAAGCATCTCAATAGTGGCATAGCTATAATGGTCCAATCCATTAGAGGATTTGTTCTTCCTAATATATATGAGATTGTTGTACATGTATATAATTTTTTGATTCAAAGTAGAAAGATCATGCTCAAACCCCTTATGCCTTAATTTCCTAAGCCCTCATCCATAATTCAACTTTCCTTACCTTTTAATCTAACCCTAGTGCCCATCCAATTTATAACTAGCTCTCATACTCCATAAAATGCACCTTTAAGTGAACTACATAAAGTTAAATCATTATTACAGAGGTTTGGAAATTAGCTAGTGGTGATCAAAAGGTAACAAACACAACATTCTAAGCCTTATCAACCTTTCAACTAGCTATATCAATCAAATAGGTCTCTTTATCAAGGTGGCATGTAAGCTCAAAACCAATTTTCATAAAATAGATCACCCTATATGCAAATCCCTAATACCATGAGCACTTCAAGATCCCTCATGACCATGCAAAACAACATGACATAGGGCTATGAATGGTGCATTCCATGTAATTAGCCACATAGTCAGGCCAATTATGTGAACACAACTTTAAACTAGGTGCTCATGGTACATAATGATTCACATCCTCAAGTACAATTAAATATCAAAGTTTTATAAAGGGAGGAAACTCTAGTGCAAGCACAAGAACAAAATGAATCCAATATTGTAATTTTTCTCAAAGGAAACTTTGCTTACATAAATCAAAGTGAGATTCCAAACACAATAATCCAGCCCAATTGATTTAACAAAAAGTTTTAAAAGAGAGAAATGGTGGATGAAACTTCTTCCTCAGCACCTTCAACTTCTGCAACCCAAGTCCAGTTTGTAAATACCCAAGTCAAAATGCTTGTGCAACATTTGATTAACACATAGAGTAGGTTACACAAAAAGAGATTTAAATTGAGACTACTACATAGGTGTGAGAAGAGGCTATAATCCAAAAATCATAGGAAAAAGGAATCCAAATCCCTTTTAACATAGTGGAGGAAATGAAAAAGATAATTTTGAATGTGACAATGTGGGATGCTCTCATTATTCCTTCTCAAAGGAATTTGTTGTAAGATGCTCTTTAAATTTTCTAAATGTGTGGACCATCACATAATATGACTATTTTATCTATAATCCTATGTTAACCAAAGGAGGAGGAAACACACATAAATATCAAGCTACTTCCATTATACATTTTTCTAATCATAGATAAGCATATACTACATAATTACATGATAGACATAGGTACAAGTATCGTGGTGATGCTAAAGAATATAGAAAAAAACATTGGGTATAACCTACTATCCTGTTTCTAAAGGTTTAATCTAAAGGAGAGGTAAAATAGAGAATCTTAGAGCTCTATAATGGGGATATGAAGAGTCATCCTCCATTAATGGTGTTTCAAGCTTTCTCTAAGTGGCTTGTTTTGGTCACCTTTACTTCCTTTGTGCTTATTGTTTCTCTTCCCCTTTATGCAAGTGATGTTTGATGATATTTTATATTTAATTCTCTTATTATCATCTAAATTGTTTTATTGTTCTTATTTTATTTCATTTGGTTTGATTAGTATTAAGTTTTTTTGTGGGATGAGGTGTACTATCCACTTTCTCACACACATCCCTTCCTAGTCATCCATCCTATTACCTTTGGAGATTTTAAAGGGGCATGAATTAATTCTATTGGTTTATGGAAACCCTAGGATTTGATTACCTTTAGCATGTAGAGAAGGGGAAACATGGTGGCCTTAATGATTTAGGTGATTTAAAGGGGGCTGATAAGATATGAAATCATAAGAGCAATTGTTCTATCCCATCTCAAGTGGAAGAGGAAGAATCTTGCTTGGAAAAAAATTTGTTTAGTGAAATTATATGGTAGGAAGAAGTGGCTAAGCACTTAGAAGGAGATGAATAGTGGTGAGCAACAAGGAGCATGGAGAGTAGGACTGCTGTGAAGGCCAAATAGGTAAGAATCCTATCCCTACTAAGACCTTGATTATTGTGCCAAATGCTTCCATTGAAATTGACCTATAGTAGGAGGAATTCAAGATTAAAAAATGTAGGGATTTTTTTTGTTTAGTTAAAAAATAATTATCTCCCTTTTAGGAATTTTTTTGATAACTAGCTCAACTCTATTTGGGGTAAAAGATTGAGTCTATATATTAGTTTTTGTTGGATGATTCAGAAAGGGGTCTTTAAGATTTTCTATAAAAACTCCAATATGCAACGTAGGGATATCAATAAACCCTTGTGTAATGCTAGACAATTGATTTTTAAATCTATTCCATGGAGCCTAGAAATGGACTATAATGACCTCATTTTCAAAACTATTCCCAAATGGGTAGATATTGAAGGAGTGCCGATACAATTGTGGAAATTTTTACCATAGGCATTGAAACCCCTCAGGGAAGTACTAAGAATTGAGGATATTAGGAGGTCACTTACCCATATGAATACTAGGGTTTTAATATCTTTATAACCCTTAGAGTTCTTTCTAGATTTTCTCAATTGTAAAATTAAGGGAAAGTCCCATACTTATTCTCTTAGAGGATTGGGTGGTTTAAATTCTTTATTTTTTGCAAAAAAGATGTCCATCTTCAGAAAATTTGTCCTATGTTGGTTAATAAAGGTAATATACCTAATAAAAAAGAGAGAAGGATGCCCCAAAAATGAGTCTATGTTTGATGATTTACATGTCTTTGAAAACCCCATATTCAATCGTGTACCACTTAAAGATAGTGCCCCCACCTAAAGAGGCTTCTAGAAATGATGGCACTAAGGTTGAGAATGAGTGAGATCTATATGACTCCTCCCTCACATACCAGATGCTTAGCCCCTTATAAACTTTTATTGATATCTTGAATCCCTTCCCTAATGTTATCAATTGCCTACCAAATAGCTTGGATGATGCTTTTATTGAATATAAAACTCTATCAGACTCTCTTTTTGAGGAGTATGTGGTTCTAATATCTGAAACCATTTCTCTGCACAATGATATCTCTAACATCTTTCCACATAATAATATCATCAATATTACTAGTGGAATTTCCCCTATGGCTATTTCTCCAGAGAGAAATAAATGATAAGTCTACTTTAGAGATGGATATATTAGGTGGTAATCCTTTGACTCATAAGGACATAATAGCTAATAAGAAATAGATGTCTAAAGGAGGATGGAAAATACTTAAAGCAAATTTAGGCTTCACCTTGATGGAATATTTTACACCCAAAGAGAAAAAGGGTTAGTAAAAGAGTCCCCTAACAGTAACCAGGACCCTTCAAGAAAAAGGGTAAGGAAAATAAAGTTATGGACTATTTTACAAGACTATACAATAATGGGGATAAGCCCCATGGTCAATCTAATTAACCTCCTTCTACCCACATGGTTTTTTATGCATATTGTGAGTTGTAATGTGAGAGGGTTGGAATTGACTTATAGAAAACCAATTATGAGATAGTTTAGACATTCAAGAGAAAATTTGGACTTTATTTGTTTGCAAGAAGTTAAGGATATGGGATCCTAACTATCATTAGTCTTAAACTTTATCTGGCCTAATTCTCCTTAGTTCTCCACTAACTATAAAAGAGGGAAAGGTGAGGCCTCTATCCCAATAAACCCTATTTTGAAAGATTATATCCTTGATCATGGTGTCCTCCCCTATAATAGAAATATTTGGGTCTTGCTATAAATCCAAAATTAGTGTTTTGGCCTGTGTAATATATATAACCCTAATGAGCATAGGGAATGATCTGATCTATGGAACTAGCTGGCTACCAATCTAAAAAAAATCCCTTAGATATTTGGAGGATAATTTAACATGGTGGAATAAAAAGAGGATAAAATTAGAGGTGAACACCTATCTTGGAAAGGTATTGAGCTTTTTTTTGGTTAAAATTTAAAAGAATGCACAGGATTGTAGACCCACTCCAAAATGGTAAAAACTTAAGTATAGGAATTTGGTTTACCTAGTGTAATAATTAGAGAAATAATAGAAGATAGTACACTAGAATTTATAGGTCTTAATTAAATAGGGACTCACTCATTGTGACCACTAATAAGGATGGTAATGTGGTGGCAGTGTTATCATTTACAATATCTGACCAACATTCCATTGAAATGGTATTCTCATTGAATTGTGAGGAGAATAAAGATACTCTATCCTTCAAAGGAATATATAAATTCAATGTGTCCCACCTGTCTGACTATGTGGGTTTCAAGGGTCTTCAATCATCCTGAAACATTAATAAATTCACTTGTAACTTTAACTCTAAAATTGATCAGTGGAATTTTTGTATGGAAACATCCAAAAAGTTTGCAAGAAATTATGGTCAAATCAAAGCTAAAAGGTGTAAAAAAATTTCAAGGGACACTCAAGAGAAGATTATACATGCTAAAATATCATTTCAACTTGACCCAACTAATGGGAAACTTCTTAAAGATATTAACCTCTTAAAATATAAATTTACACAATATCATAATTATATTGCTAAGTGGGTATAGATCTACTCTAGACTAACCTATTTTAAGCTTGGAGATAGAGGTTCCAAGTTTTTCTTCATATTTTTGAAATCTAAACACATAATAATCAAGATTAATTGTATTGAAGTGAATGGTTAGATTATGTAGGATGCCTCCAGCATGAAAGAAGCTTTCTTTGAATTTTATTGCAGTCTCTTCCTTTTCAATAGTTTTAGTGAACTCATTAAACGTAATAGGGCAATATGTGATGCTTGCATTCCTAAAAAGGTGACTTGAGTACAATCTAGTTTCCTTGATTCTTACATTTTTATAGATGAAATAAAAACCACTATTGAAAATCTCAAAGATGATAAAGTTCCAAGGGTGAATGGTTTCCCTACTAAATTATATAAAGCCAATAAGGAATGGTTGGCTAATGACTATCTTGATGTTTTTAATGATCCCATTGATGTTGGCACCCTTTTCCTAAACATCAATAGAGGGGTAATTAAACTCATTCCTAAGATGGTAACCTATCTTTAGTCAAAAATTAGAGAACAATTACCCTCCTCAATGTTTCTTACAAGGTTTTGGTAGAGGTTTTAGCAAGAAGACTCTCCTCTCTATTTCCCACTATTATCTCAAAAACTCAAACTAGTTTCACTAAAGGTAGATACATTATAGATAACCTAATTACTAGTTGGGAAGGGATGTATTGGGATAGGGACTCTAACTAGGATGCAGGAATGATTTCTCTTAACTTTGAAAAAGCATATGACATAATTAAGTGGCCTTTCATTAAAAAAATGCTTCGAGCCTTTGGATTCTAGGATAGGTTCTATAAAATGGTTAATGTTCTCTTTAAAGATGCTTTGGTTATCATTGAAGTCAATAGGGAGTTTATAGAATCCCTAGACCTTCAATGACTCATTAGATAAGGATGCCCTCTTGATCCTTAGCTCTTTGTTCTAGTATTGGAGCAGTACATTATCTTCTTAGATTCTCTGATATAGGACCTCCTATCAAATGAATTTATCTACATAATAATGTTGTCCTTATTGATGCCCTATTTTTTTATGACACAATATTGTTTGTCACATTAAAACAAAATAACTTGATATAGGTGGTGGCTAGGATAGATATATATTACTCTAGCTCTAGATCCAAAGTGGAAATACACAAATCACATAGCTACAATGGAAATAACACCTTCTAGACTAGTTGTCAAAACTTGGTTGGACTTGGAAAGGGTTGGATTAAATATTTAGATACCTAGGTATTCCCCTCACTCTAGCACCTTCATTAAAACTCATCTGGGAATGTATTTTTGATAAAATCAATAGGAAAATTGCAAAGTGGCAAGGATAATTACTTTCCTTACATGGAAGGATTCAAGTTTTCTAGAAGGTCCTTTCTTATTATAATATTTATTATGCCTCTTTTTGTCACTTTAGTAAGTCATAGATTAACATGTTCCATAGAATCATAAGAGATTTCTTATGGTTTGATGAGAAAGGGGGTAAGAAAAGGCATGTATTCTTATGGAAATTATGTTCAAAGCCTAAAATTATTTGGGGATTAGGGTTAAAATATCTTAAGCTATAGGGTATAACATTGCCAATTAAATGGATCATTAGAGTGTTCAAAGGAGATGAGCCTTGAAAGGCACTAGTCAGAAAACATATTTTGGGAGGCTTTCCCAAAGGAAAACTAGGTTGGATAGGTCTGAATATTTATGATCTTATCATTGGGACCTTTCCTATTAAATTGGTTGGTTCACCTATTTTTGCTTCCATTCGGTCAGCTTGGGATGTTGTTAAACCCTTCGTCATAGCTAAACACATTTTCAACTAGTTTGGGATAGCTTGTTAGGGGTATCAATCCTTGTGGTGGAAATTTTTTATCAATAAGAGACTACTTGCCCTCAACAGGGGATGATCTACCTTTAAATGGTATACTAAGGGGTTTAGGGATTTTAGGGACCTCTATTCTCATGTAGGGTGGGCTTCTTGGTCAGAGATTAGAGCCATGTTTCAAATTCCTACCATACATCACAAAACATTTACTCTTCTCAAAAAAGCATTGAAGAGGAAGAATAATGTGGTGTTCATAGAAGAGGAAGGTGATTTCTAGGATAATGTGAAGTGGAATAAAGGGCTCCCTCTACTTGAGTTCTCCACTCAAATTCTATATAAAAATATTTCCTTCTCAAATGTCCCCTACCTCACCCTTAACCGTGTCTGGTCTATATATGATCCTCTATCTACCCAGTATTTTAGATTTGATGTCATTTGGGCCTCTTTACTTGAACCTAAAAAATCCTCTTTTCATTGGATTTTAATGTACATAAGCTAGATTTTGGTTCTATCTTGAGTAATCGTGGACTTGATAAGCCTTTTTGTTCTTTTTATAGTGAAATTGAAACTATTGACATGTTGTTTTATCTTGCCAATATCTAGATAAGCTATGTAATATCTTTCTTAAGTGTTGGAATGTGGTCTTTTAATGTGAAATTAGATGGTTAAACATTGATTTTGGATATGGATGTCTTAAAATTAAATTACACCCTTTATTTCATAAATTTTGGCTCTTATTTTCAATTGAAATTTTATGGTTTTTATGGAAGAAAATAAACCTTGAGGTATTCCAACATAAATCTAGGGTGCTTGCTAACTTCTCAATGGATGTCATTCTCCATTTTGTCTCTTTGTAGATTTTTCTATAGTTTAAAGTGTTGTAGGATCAGTTGGAATAATTTCTCAAGACAATTATTCTTAAATTTACCTCTAATTACTTGTTAGATTTTGGTGGTTATCTCAAGCTAAGCCCTCATTCATATTGGGTAGTTTGTCATTATTTGGTTTCCAAGATAAAAATTATTGATCATGAATGGGATTACATAAAGGATTCATACTTTGACTAGGTAGATCATCCAGTACAAGAATGGGGTGGATAGATATATATCAACTAATGAAAATATTTTAAGAGATGTGCAAAATGATGGACTAGGAAGATGTATTATTAAAGACGCTAAGGAAATATTTACCCTATTTGAATTAAACTTACACCATAGATCTTTTGATAAGATTATGGTGAAAACATATTCTCTTTAGGAATGGACTCCCATGACATAGGATCAGGATGCCCACAAGACTATGTGGAAGATGATTGGTGATAATGTCAATGTATTTATTTTAAAAAATTGATAAAATTATAAAATAAGGTGGCTCGATGGATGTGGAGGATTATGTAAAAATGAAAAATATGAAAATCCTATTGAAGAAAGTTGACCAGTATCCCCTATAGTTGGTTGTAGGGTAGCTTAGAATGGGACCTAGTGAAGATAAATATTTGACTAAAGGACCTGATAGTGTGGATTTCAAGGATGGTTGTGAAATGGAGTACACCACTATTTGGAGGGTGCATGATGCTTAAGCCTTGCTTTGCCACCCTTGGGGTGGCTAGCTTTTGTTGATTTCTTTTTTCTATTTTTTTTGTTTTTAGTTGTTAGTATGCTTATATGGGGCCATTTTTATATTGTATAATTGGTTAGTATGTTATGTGTTGATGGGAAATGCCTCATAACTTGATACTTTTATTATGGGAACCTTATAATTTTTTTTTTGCATCATCAAAGCTTATAGTTGTAATCAATTCTATAATATAAATAAGGCAGCATCTAATTAGATGGAATGACAATTAAGAATATGGGGATCATCAAGGACCTCAACCTCACTCTTCACACATGTTTAAGCCTTTATATCAAGAAATATATCATGGTCATTAATCTTCACCCTACTTTGTTATATGCCTTTCTTAGTATTTCAAAGACATGATGGGTGGATACCTATCTTTGAATTAGTCACACATGTTATTCCAAACCACATACAGGACCAAGGTAACCATCAAGGCCAAACCTATATTAAAAACTCATGTGGATCCATACTCTCGTAGCCTAGTTAGAATAAACTATGAAATGTTAAATAAAGAGGAGAACTCAGTCCTCCATGAGGCTACCACAACCCTTGAGGAGGTCCCAAATGACTTATTTGATGAGTGAGGGTGTGAACATTATGATTGTGACCCATATGTTAATTCATAAGAGATAATACTAGGGACTTATTATATTCTTGAAGAAAATCTCATGTTTTTAGATCTCATAAAGGCACAAGGATATATCAAAGGTGTATGATAATTGTAGTTTGATAGTTCCTATAGTAAAATTGGTTCTAAAACTAGTGTTGTGTTAGTCTCCCATTATAATAAGAGATTTTAAATACATTTAGATTTTAATTTAGATACAAAAGTAATGTTGTCGAGTATAAGACACTAATTCAAGGCTTCTATGTGGCATGGCATAAGGGATCAATTAAATACAAGTATTTGAAGATAGTGAACTAGTTGTGAACAAGGTTTGGGCATAGAATATGTCTAAGAACAACTTTATTAAAGCCTATAAGCATAGAGTATGGGATATGGTCAAAGGATTTGATGCCTTTAATATTCATTCCATACCCAAGATGTATAAAAATGATGTTAACAAAATCGTAACCATAGGTGCACAATATGATATCCCTTGAAATGTAATGAGAGATACCAAACAACTTATAAAACTCATGATCAGACCAAAAGTCTCAAATAATGCAAACAACTAGCGAGTGTTCAAAAATAATGAAGAGATCATCAAATTCTTATAGGATGAATCTAAATTTAGTGCCATAAACCAAGTGTTGATTCAATCCCAATATGAGGATAAAATCATTCAATTAAAGGAAAACAAGTTACCTAAGGGATTTGTCACATTGGAAAGCATCTTTAACTCTAATGACTAGCTCAAAGGCAAAAAGTTAGACATGATAGTTAAGGAGGATATGTTTGCATAGGTGACCATATTATATGGTGAAGTCTTAAAGTCAGGTAAAATATACTCCCCATCTAAAATCAATAGACTCATCGAGACTAGCAAGAGTTATGATGATATATTTGTGTGGAGCTATAAAGACATTATGGAATTTGATCCAGGTTTAGCTCAACATATCATTGAGCTTTATCCTAACACAAATTGAATTAGATAGAAGCAAAGTCTAATGAATCCTAAACTCAATTCTTTAATGAGGAAAGAGATCTCAAAACTCATTAAATATAGTATAATATTTCTAATCAAGCACTCTTCATCGGTGGCCAATGTGGTCCTGGTATGAAATAAAAGAGAATAAATATGACTATACATAGACTTCAAGTATTTGAACAACACATCCCTCAAGAATCACTATGCCTCCTATCAATGGAGTAAATCCTACAAATAGTCCTAGGTGTGGAGAAATTCTCACTGTTAGATACTTATTCAAGATATAAAACTAGATACTTGTCCAAGAGTGAAATCATTTTAAGACTATGTTCACCATTAAGTTGGGTACCTTCACATATCATAGGATGCCTTCTCAATTGACAATCGTAGGAGTATCCTTACAAATAAAAAGGATATATAATTCAAGGGACTTATCAAAAAACTCATATTGGTCTACCTTGATGATATAACTATTTTTTATAAGTGTGTGGAAGATCACTTGGGTCATCTGGAGCAAGTATTTGAAAGGTGTTAGGAGTTTAGGATCTATTCAAACCCAAATAAGTGCATGTACAATGTCCATGGATGTAACTTATTCAGGCACACCATCTCCAAATATAGATTTGTAATTGATCTAGAATGAGTCAAGGCCATCTCATCCCTTCCTCTCTCAAGTCACTAAAAAGGTTTTCAAAGCTTCTTGGGAATGATACATTTTGTTAGGAGGTTCTTCCTAAATTTTTCTACTCTAACCAAGCCCCTCATAACAATGCTAAAGAAAGGTGATATATTCAAATAGACCCTAAAAGGGAAAATTAGCTTTGAATCCATCAAGTGTGATATCTCCTAAGATCCCACCTTTTTCAACCCATATTATAGTAAGGATTTTAACATTTATGCATTTGGTAGAGTTGAAGGCATATCTTCTATTCTTGCATAACATATTAAAAATCATATGGAGTAGCCTATTAATTTAGTTATCCAAGAACTCAAATATTATGAGTTTCTATATAATTTTGTGAATAAACATGCCCTAAAAATCATAAGGGTGCTTAATAAAGTTCGATACTCACTCTCCAACAATAAAATCTAGCTCATTGTTGCACACGTAGGTATAAATAAGTTTTTACTTAGTAAGGACATTAATGAAAATAGATCTAACTAGATTACAAAGGTGATGGAGTAAAACATGGATATCCAAGTCACAAAGCTAATGTAAGTAAAGGGACTATGTGATAAATTGGTAGAAGATGTGAAGAATGAAGACTACGTAGTTCTTGCACTATGAAAACACCAACCATAGGATCAAGGAACCCAAAAATATGGAATGAGAACACAAGGACCTTCATTCAAAGTGACATATTACTATTTGGCTTGAATAAATCCCATCATAGATATTTCATATTACAAGCTATTACTTATTTTTTTGTTGATGGTACACTTTTAGAAGAGAAATCAACAAATTTCTCTTAAGGTAAATAGAGTATGATTAGGTGAATAGGATCCTTAAGGAGTTCCATGATGGGTCATCAAGAAATAATTATCCATTGAAGATCATTGATATGAAAATCATGTGAGTTGGCTATTATTTTCCAAGTCTATTCAAATATGCACAAAAATGGGTGTAAGATTTCAATAAGTGTGCCTTCTTTATAAGAAAATAGAAATTGGTAGCCCTACCTCTACACCTAATATGAGATGATTAACTCTTTGTGTATTGGGTCTTAAACTTTATTGGCATGATAAATTAAACATCAAGCATAGGGAATTAATGGATTTTAATGGCCAAAGATTAATTCACAATATGGATGGAAGCATTAGAGCTCAAGGAAGCCAACAAGGCATCAATTCTAGACTTATATGAGAGAATTATAATAAGATTTGGTGTTCTATCCACCATTATCTTTGACAATGCAATGGATTTCCTTAGATCTAAAATCAATAGGTGGGCAGTTGATCATATCATTAATTTCAACACTTCCTCTAATTACTACCCTCAGGATAATGGATTAGATGAATCAATGAATAAAAACTTGATTCACATCATAAAATGAACCATGGAAGATAATTAGTGATCTTGGCATACCAAGCTCAAGAAAACTTGAGGTATATTGAATAAAATTGAAAAGGGTGATAATAAATTCCACATTCATGTTGGTTTATATGAGGGAAGAAAAATTACCTGCATCTCTTGAGTTTCCTTCATTAGAACTAGCCCATAAACTAGAACTGTTCGAGAGAGACCGCCTCAAACTAAGCTCGACCAAACTAATAGAACTTAAATAGATTAGGGTGTAGGACATGAACACAATGGAAATTTATCAAGCATATATAAATAGTATGTTTTAAATTAAAAATGGTGATAAATGTTTCTAAGATGGGGACTTCTTGCTCAAGTGGGACATAGATAGAGTAAAAGCTAGGAATCATACTAAGTTTGATGTTATATGGATCAACCTATATAGCATATTCAATTGAAAATAAGACAATACATTCTAGATCACAAAGTTGAATGGAGAAGAAATGATCATCATAGTTAATTGGATTCATCTCAAGAATTATTTCCATTAATATTTCATATTTTTATATATTAGAAGATTAGATGTTTTAATTTCCTTAAGTAGTGTGTGTGCATTTTATTTAGACTAGTTTTATCTCCTTCAAAAGCTTATATACATTATTTTTCTTAGATTAGGTTTATTTTCCTCTAAGTTCCATCTGGTGCAGTTGTTTATTTATTTATTCAATGTGGAAGGTGATGCTTAACTTAGTTATTCAGGGATGGGCCAAGCAGGTTTCAACCAGATTGCACCCCAAGGATATGAGAAGTGTTGGATGATATTATGACTCTATGCACAATGGATTGATTTAAAGGCTATTAATTTCCTACTTAGTATATAATAAACCCATAGAGGTCATCAATTTTTTTGACCCTTTAGGTCACCCTAGCCTATGTTGAACTCAAAAGACCCTAGGTAGAGAGTTTTCATACTTATATAGTATAAGGTCCCTTAGAAGTAATCTATTACATGGATGTACCCATATGTGCCCAATATGGTAGTTAGCATAGATATGAACCTTGGTTTATTATCCACACACACCTATGAACAAGCCTCATTACATGCCCAACACAAATATTTTTTTGCTCTTATGCAAAACACCAATTATTAAAGCATGTGTAAGTCATGGGTATAATGTTCCATGACTTTAGATGATAGTGAGTAGGAATTGCATAGAATATATATTCTAGTTTCAATTATCAATTTGGGATATTCATTCCATTTGTGTTATTCTCTTCAAAAATTTCCACACACCACAAATTAAAGGACCAAAGCTTGATCGTAGTAGTTAGCATCTGTGATCACATCATCCATAGGCTATACACCTTCCCATGCATCAAACATTCAAAATTTTGAACATGTATCACTATGAAAACTTTAGTGCACACTCTTCACACAAGAATGAAACAAATTATTAAAAAATTTAAACCTAAATTCATGTATTCAATGGTGTTGGGAGCAATCATGTTACAAGGATTAAAGAGGATCCCATGGCCTCTTCTTATTGCAATCTCTCTGTATACAAGTGTGACACCTATACATAACCTAACTAAGTCTTGAATGAGCACTATTTAGAGTGAATATGATGCATAATGGAATATTTTATAGATTTATAGTACACATGTAAGATGGCATGCCAAAAAAATAAGCCTACACAATTTTCATTTTAGTAAGTAAGCACAGATAGATTGATAGGCAATAGTCGAGTAAAGAATGTAGTTATGGGTAGTTGGGCATTGAATTAAGATATGTTAGAATGATTTAAAATTAAAGGTGGTTTTTATATGTCAAATAATGGACACATGAATCCTAGGGATGCCTAAACATCTTTCATTCTTAGACACACACATGGATCCATGGAAATCTCCCAAATGACTTTTAGATTCAAATTATTAGATAAAATTTAAATATGATGTATCTTAATGAATTTGACATGGAGAGTTGGTCTTCATAACTGACCTAGATCCTTGATTGTTAACCTATGAATTCAAATCTCTATCTACCACCCCTAGTGGCAATTTTATTGAAAGAGTTATCTCGACCCTATAAATCCCATATTTTTATTGTATAAGGATCCCTCTCATTGATATAACAAATCACTACTCATTCAAGTATGTAATATTATATTATGCCTTAGAATTAATGATAAATAGACTATCATCCCTTCATACCATGTTTTATATGTGCAACTAAGGTTGTTTATCTTTATTTGTGGATGTTCATCCCTCTCATTACCATCCTCCCTTTGTACCTCTACATGGAATCAAAATCCCTTGTCTCACTCTATGTATCCACGAGGATACATAGGTATTATTTTTGGATCATTTTTCATCCCTCTCAATATAATTTTATTTTCCCTTACCTCCATGTAAAGCACATATACAATGTGTTGATGATTAAATTTATTACATCAATGAATCATCCCTTTTGCCTATCATATGGAATCATACCAGTTTAATAGTTTGGTTAAAAGATCAAAATATATCTAAAAGATGTATAAAGGGGTTTTTAAATGATATGGAATAATAATATGCATGCCAATTGCTCAAAAACAATTAATTATTAATTTAGAAATCAAATGTTCTCTTTGAAATAAAGAAACAAATATGATTATAATGTAATCAATCCTATCTAACAGAGAAAACCTATGAATTAAATAAACTCTTGAAGGAAAGATTTATGTTCCTTATAAATATTTATGAATCGATAAATGATAATTTGTTATGCTTAAGTTAAAATAGTTCCAGTGAAAAAAAATAAAAGGATAAAAAAGGTACAAAAAAAAGATTGAAATGATAACCAAATAAAGAGAGATATAATAACTAACATTCTAAAGAGATATAAAAAATAAATCTAAGAAATATAATAAAACAAACATAAAGAAAAAAATCATTAATCTAATGCAATAAAAAAATTATAATAAGAGTAAGACATAATAAAACCAAGAAAGAATCTAACAAAAATAATTAAACTAAACAAATAAAGAAAACTAAATCAATTTCAAAGACTAAAAGTAGTTAAGAAATTAACTAAATAACTTAAGTTACTTAAAACTAGAAAATTAAAAAAAATAACTAAAAGCAAAATAATTTTAGTCTAAAAATAATCAAAGTAACTAAATAATAAGGACTTGTGGTGTCAAAAAAATCTATTTAATTTTTAAATGAGGATGAATGGGAACGGGCGTGGGGGACGGAATGTGAACCAGGGTGTAGAGGAAGAGGATGGGCACAACAAAGATGATGGGGATGATGTAGAAGGGGAGGTATCTTTGGTGGAAATGGAAGTAGATGATGTTCAAGGAGGGGCCTTTGTGGTGATGGTAACATATTTCAGATAAAGAGGGCCCTCAAAACCTATGTGTTTCATGGCCCTATGCTAGTGTTTTAGAGTGACCATTTTTTAATTATTAAATGAAGTGCAAGAAATTGTGGGTATGTCTTTGCCTAAATTTTAGAGTAGTAAACTAAGAGGGTTTGACCCAAATTATAAGGAGGAGAATGGTAGGAGCTATTTTAGGCTCACACAGTCCTTGGTCTTTCATGGACACCAAGGATCTATTTTTGTACTCAAATATTTTGTTCTTATGGTGGTGGGTCATGGGTGATAATTCCCACCCTTGGAATTTTTTGGAATCTTGAGAGGGTATGGGAATAAAAAAAAGGGGAGGCCACTAGTCTTCCCCTCCTCCATACCATCCACAACTTAGTTGGTCTTCAATGGATCTTCTACAAGGTGTATGTTGGGGGATTTCACCCCCTAAAACCTTATTAGGTTATGATGGGTATTAAAGGAACTCATCCCCTTGGTTTTCAAATGGTATAGATATTAGAGGAGTCTTGGCCATAGTTTTACTTGGCTACTCAACTAATGGAGAAATCCATTCATTTCACACAAGCAATGTAAGCACAAGGTCTGATCCTGAGGTGATTTTTGAAAAAAGTTGGATCTTAGGCCTAAGAGGGTTCTATTTTTATAAATAAAATCTTTGATATAACAAATTAGATGTTAGAGGAGTCCATTTTTTCCTACTACAATCCCAAAGAAAGATCTTATTCAAGGAATGTAGAGGAAGGATGAAAACCATGTTGAAGTTCAAATTTGGGGAGGACCCTACTTAGTTTGAGTTGGTTTAGGCCACAAATTCCTATCCTACTTGAATGGATGATAGAGGAATCCACCTTAATAGTTCTAGTAGGAGTAAATGCCTACTTTCTACATTTTAGTTGAGCAAAATTTGGTCTTACAGAGTAAGCCTCTAGAATGCCCTACCAAAGTATATTCAATTCTCTGAGTTTCATTTTTATGTAACATCCTTATTTGTAATAACATCATCAATACCTTTAAAACACTCTTATAATGGTTTTGGGAGCCTTAAAACCCTTTTGTTAAGCTCTATTAAATTTATGAATCTTAGTGGGAAGAAAATCCCACTAATTGTGATTTGGTTAGGTGAAGGTTGGGAAAAAGACTCAAGTAGCAAAAGACCTTTAATGGATGGAATTTTGTCTAGAAGTGTCCTCATGAAATACATGATTAAGGGTGTCATCCATTTTATATTCACTATTTTGTATCACCTTTGTGTACTCAAGGTTTTGGGATCCTCAAAACCCTTGATTGTGGGTATCTTAAAACCCTCATGTTTCATGTTTAATGGTTACAGGAGCCTTAAAACCCCCTTTTTATGATTTGTAAAGGTTATGGATCTTAGTGGGATGATATGCCCACTTGATGTGACTTAACTATATGGATGACCCAGGAGGTGGAAGAACTCCTTCTTTAATTGAACTTCTATTCTATAGTATCCCCAAGGAAGACATGATGAAGGGTGACAATTATTTGAAATTATATGTTTCATAACATCTCTGTGAAGTTTAGGTTATGGGACCCTTAAAACCCCTAGTTGTGAAAACCCTTAAAACCTTCATGTTCCTTAAGGTTTTGGGAGCCTTCAAACCCTCTTTTTTGTACTTGGTTTTTTAGGGGGTCCCTTTTTACCCTCTTTATTGTACCTAGATGTAGGTCCAACTATCAAAACCCTCACCTCCTCAGTTCATAACTCTGGTTTCAAAAGTGTTTTACCCTATCAAATAAAAAAAGTAACTACCTAATTAATTCAAAATAATATTAATAAAATACCCTCATTAAACTAAAACCTAATTTAAGAAAATGATCTAAATATTAAACAAATATTAACAAGTCTTTTAAGAAAGAGTCATCTTATTAAGTAAATTAAATTTTATTGAGAAGCATAATTTTTGATATAAAATATATATAACATAATAACTAATAATATGAATTGATCAAAAAACATGTCACAGAAAATGAAATGTTCATTAATATTTATGCCAAGTAGTCAGATTCTACTTATATGACTGCAAATATACAACCATCATAAGATATTAGGCCTAATATTTCTAAGATAATTAATTTGTAAATTAAACAAAGAAACTTGGATATACCTATGCTTGTTAATCAAGTTACTTAACCATAAGAGAAAGTGTCCTTGATTTATCTACAAGAGTTGTTTATCTTAGAGATATTGTACAAATAGAAGTATGAAGATGGACTTAAAATTAATCAAAAGTCTTTCAAAAATACTTGTGTAATATTCCTCCTCTTCTATATCATTTTGAACTTATTTTATAATCAATTTCTCCAAAGATGGTTATGTAATGGGTTATAACTGACTTTTAGTTAGTTATTGGTTAAGACTTAATTAACTTTAATTAATTCAACTAATTTTCAATTATTACCTAACTCTTTTTAGACTTTAAAATAAGTCTTAAAATCAAAAATAAAAATAATAAATCAAGGGGATTGACTCCAATCAGGTGGGGGCCTTAGACATTATAATCACTTAAATAAAATAATTATACAAAAATATCTAAACATAAGTAATTAAATTAAAAATATTACATCTAACATTTATCCATATGCATTAAAATATAAACTAAAATACTGATATCAAAATATTCTTATCTGAAAATATTTTAATTGTAAAAACCACTATCAACCAACTGAAAAATGTTTTTAAATTGTAAAACCACATGTCAATCAAACATTAAAATAAGTATCTAACAAGTATCAAATTGTAACAAAGTATTTCTAAAAACTTTCACTCATCCTCTAAATCTCATAGCATTTTAATTAATGGGTAGCCCTTATCAGTCATGTACCTAGTATAACACATACTGGTCACTAAGAAATTGATTAACTTCACTGCCTCCTCATCTTCTTCATCATCCACTTCCAAATTTAATTTATTCACCATATTGGTTATTGTTAGTGATTTTTAAGGACTAATTTCTTGGCTTTTATTATTCAATGGTAATATTCTTTCCTCCAACTGATGACAAGGAAAATCTACAAGGGTAAGCTTAGAAAGAGTGGCATATGGAGTAGCAAGTTTAGGAGATGGAAGCTTTCAATTCAAAGGTACTAATACATGAGAAGGGTGTAACTTACTAACCTGATGTAAGTCATGCTGAGGAAACTATTCATCTCAATAAGGATAATGATGAGAAATTAAATTGTCTTTTGATTGTAAACCAGTTTGCATTCTTTGAGAACCTCTAGAATTTCCACATTTGTATATATGATTTATCCAATCAATTCTTCTTCAACCTCTATTTCCTCTAGTATTCATATCATTAAATGGTAAGGCTTCCAAAACATTCTAGAAATTAGGATCAATATCATCAAATTGAATTGACATATGAGTTCTCCTATTAAAATGTATGGAGAAACTCTTATCAAATCTCTTACCAACATAAAAATGATGTCTAGACATAAAACTATGAGAAAGATATTTTTTTCTATTATCAAGTTGATCTATTTTCCATTGATTTTCTTGGTTATTAATTAAATTAGAGGGAGTCCATCTTGACATTCTAAAAAATAAAATATATCAACCAAAATTCTTTGAAAATCACATATCAAATCTATAACTCCATTAAATGTCTAAAAAATATAAATAAATTTGAATTAAGATTGAAATTTGAAAATAATATATTATCAAGATAGACATAATATATTAAATACTAAAATCATTACTCATGAACTCCATTAATTATTACCAAAAATAAACTAACAAACTTAATTTTTTAAATAGAGCCGACTATTTCAAAATCCTTTAAACCTAACTTTTTCAAACTTTCAATAATCTTGCAATCTCAATTATCTTAACACAGTTGTATGTTTTAGATTGAGGTAAAAGTAGGTTTTGAAGGGGCCCCAAAACCCTGTTACAAAGAAAGAAAGAAAGATCGTCCAAGACCATAGGCAAAGCCTAAAAACTACTACAAGGAAGTAGCAAAAATAGGTTTTAAATGGACCTGAAACCACCAAAAAGACTTCCAGTCAAAACCCAGATTAAATAGAGATCTGGTATCACCAAAGGCAAAGGATTATAGAAAGAAAACAAAAAATAGGACCAGTTACTAAACCAACTAGAAGTACCAGATTATTCATCCAGTTCCAATATCATTTTCATAGTTTCTTTTCCTTTCATAACAGTATCCTAGGGAGTGGTTGCCGCCTGCATAGTTCCTTTTTTTGTAACCTTCTTTCTAGAACTTTGTCTCATCCTTTTGCTGGGTCCCTCCAGGGCTTTGGTCTCCTCTTTGGATCTTTTACCTATATTGACAGTAGCATCACAAATATTGGACGTAACTTCCTCCATTTTCGTTCTGTTATCCTTAATAAGTTCCCAGAGGTTATTTTCATAGGCTTTGAGCTTGACTGGGATCTCCCTTATTTGATTTTCCATATTGTTTATTTTGTTCCAAACAGCTTTCAGGGAATCTTCCATAGTTTCCACTTTCCTCTTGAGATCCATAATCTCCCTACACGTCCAAGAATCAAATTAGGATGATGCCTCTACTTTACATTTAACCCAAGCCATAGGTATGTGTGTTTCATCATTATGTTTTTTCCCTCTCCATTCCTCAGAATTTTTATTGGGACTATTCCTGGCTTCTTCAAAGATATCCTCTCGACTCTTTTGTTCCCACTCTTTAATTCCAGTTTGAATTTCCATATCCGTATCTTGATTATCATCCTGACCTGAAGTTTCCTTTTTATTCTTTGAATTTGGGTCCTCAACAAGGTCATCCTGGACAAATTCATCCTCTGACACTTTTTGGTTTTCCTTCATATCTACAGTTTTGTTTGCAGAATCCTCCTCTATGTTGACATCATCTTTTTCATTCTTCTCAAAACATTCTTCATCCTCATTAAAGTTTGTATCCCAGCTTTCAGTTCCTTCTTCTTCTTCCAAGTTTTCCTCCCTGGGGTTTTCAATTCTCTCCCATTCCATATCTTCTTCTACATTCTGCTTTTTAGCACTAGGGAGATTTATTTTGCCTTTCCCGTTTACACTTTCACTCTTTCTATTCCCTGACACCTTAATTTTCCCCTGTTTGGGGTGCTTTACCATTGCACTATTCTTGCAGTAGCCTTCGATAAGAAGAATAAGGCCTTCATGTAAGATAGGGCACGTTTCCTTTTTCCTATGAGCATATAAACTTTGGACCAAGGAGAAGCGAAGATAAAAGGGAAAAGACAAACTAACCTTGTGCCTAAAGTGGTTAAGGAAGACAAAATGGAACTTGTGCACGCACTTGCTTCTTCTGTCTAGGATGAAGTACTCCCTTATGCAGCTTAATACATCCCTCCATATCCCTTTTATCTAATCCAATTCATAGAAATCCCCATTCTTGACCAGCTTCTATTCTTCCTCATCCGTTTTGGGGAACTTACAAAAGGCCTCATTCGAGATGCTTGTCTGCTTGGAAAATTTGAGTCCATCCGTAGGCAGCCCTGTAACCTCAGCTATAAAATCCTCTGTTAAGTTCACTGTGATACCATGCAGGGTGACCCTTTCATCAGACCAATTTTTGAAAAAATCCGTAGTGATATGCGGCTTTGATCCATGGAGTCTTTCCATGTAGCTTGCAACTTTTCCTTTCTACAAAATTCTCCAGACTTCTTATTTCTCTCTCCATTTATCACAGCTCTTGGGTTCCTATTTTTGGGGTTCTCCCTTCCTTTCGCATGCCATACTCATTTTCTTTGAATCCCAGTTGCTATGGTTTTTACACTGAACCCACCTGCTGCCAAATTGATTGGAAAGTCGGCTTTGTTTGTGCTTTTTCAAGATCCACATCTCACTCTTGAGGGCCTTCCTCTTTAATGATTGTTTTCCTTTCCCCGTGCTGCCACTCCTCCTACTCATTATATATTTATTACTCTCCAATCTTTCCTTCCTTTGCATGGGTTGCATCATGAAGAATGAGCGCCCTCGATTCCACATTCTTTTCTAATATTTCATGCCACCTCACTGTTTGACCTTCCCAGACTGCACAATTAGCTAGCCAATCTGCAACACCATTGGCTTCACAAAAGGTGTGGGTTATAATCACTTCTTCAAATTTATTTAATAATGTTTTCATATCCATTACCTTATCCTCTATGGTCCAAGACACAGTATTTCTATTATTAAGAATATTTATAATATTCAAAGAGTCCCCTTCAAGCCACAATTTGGGATATCCTGAGTCCACAGCTAATTTGAGGGTCTGAAGGGCAGCTGTAGCTTCGGCAATGTGGCAATTCAATTTACCAATGGGGATTTCAACATCATCAATTACCATTCCCATATCATTTCTCAAGACTCCACCACAACCTGCATTCCCCGAGTTCCCTTTGGCAGCACCATCAAAGTTTCCTTTAATCCATCCTTGAGGAGGAACATTCCATGTTACTCCAGATCTGGGTTTATCAGGTTTACCAATAGGATTATCCATCCTCAAGGGATTATCCACTTGGAGCGTAGAGCTTGGATTCTTTTGTAATAAAAAATTCTCCTTTAAAGCTCTAATGATGTTCTGTCCTACCACCCATCCAGGAAGTTCTTTATTTCTAAAGATTCGATTATTTCTTTCCTTCCATATTCCCCACCAAATATGGGGAAGAGTTATTTTCCATAAAAAAAGGACTTTGGGATTCTTTGAAGGGCAGTACCAGCTTTTGAGAGATAATTCCACATTTTTGTGGTGAATCCATGTAATGCCCCACAAATTGAGAATCTCCTTCCAAACAAGCTGAGTGAAGGAACAATTCACGAACAGATGATCTCTATCCTCAAGGTCTTTTTTACAAAGAATACACCTGTTTACAATATTAATTCCATGTTTCTGTAAATTATCCAGAGTCAATATTTTGTTTTGGAGAAGGGTCCAAAAAAAGAATTTGATTTTAGGGATGAGCCCCTTAATCCAGGCTCTCATCCATAATGGTTTGCTACCATTTCCCTTAGAGGAGAAAATGGATGAAAATTTAAACTGTCCACTTGGCTCATTGTGCCAAACAATTCTATCTTCTTGGTTAGGATATAGAGATATAGCATTTAGGGATAATTGAATATCCTTGAGATCTTGATCATAGTCAGTGAGGTTTACCCAAGAGTTGTTCTGCCAATATTGATTAACCGTTATTCCCACTCTTTGCTTGCATCTATCTATCACATCTTTATCTTGGATTTCTTCCTGTAACGGTTTTCCTCTTAACCAAATATCTTCCCAGAACTTCACCTTTTTACCATTGCCAACTTTCCATGAACTTCCTTCTTCTAAAACATGTTTTATTCCATGGACTACCCCCCATATGGTAGAAGGATGAGAAATGTCCGGTGTGGTAAAGAATTCAGGGAGTGACTTTGCCTTGAATAAGTACTTATGCTTTCAAATTTTACTCCATTCTTTATTTTCTTGATAAACCCTCCACCCCTGTTTAGCTAAGAGGGTTGTGTTCATACTTCTAATTTTCCTTATACCAAGTCCACCATCCCTGATAGGTTTGCAAATGTTATCCCATGCTATAAGAGGCATTCTGCTTTTCTCCTCAGTACCTGACCAAAGAAAGTTTCTCTAGATTTTTTCTATAGCTTCAGCAAATTTAGTGGGGATTTTGAAAAGACTCAAAGCATACGTAGGTATGCTTTGAAGACTTGCTTTGAGGAATGTGAGCTTTCCACCTTGGCTTAGAAGACTACCTTTCCATCCCGCCAATTTCTTACTAAATTTGTTAATAAGTCCTTCCCAAAAAGCTTCAGGAGCTTTTGACCCTAAAGGGAGACCAAGGTAAGTGGAAGGAAAAGAACCTATGGAGAATTCTAGGATTCTTGCTATTTTTTTCTGTCTATAAACTGGGGTATTGGTAAAGAATACCATGCTTTTGTTCCAGTTAATCAGCTGTCCAGAGGCAGAGGAATATAGATTTATAGCTTCCTTTAGAGTTCTAGCTTCTGTGACTTCAGACTATCCCATGAAAATAGTATCATCCACAAATTGACCATGGGAGCATATTAAAGGATGTGAAGAGGGTTTCAGACCTTTAAATAATCCTCTACAAACTAAGTCCCCAAGGTATCGCCCCATACTATCGGCCATGATAATAAATAGAATAGGGGAGATAACACAGTTGTATGTTAATAACAAACAAATTAAGAATTTATTCAAGATTTTCTAAATTTATTCTTGTAATACTGAAACCTCTTTTCAACTTCCATCATCAATGTCAAAAGATCAAAGATTTATATAATTTCAAAGCTAAAGAAAATAACATAGAGAATCCACTATGCAAATTGAACCAAAGACAACAACACTACAAACCCACTATGCAAATTATATTCACTATCAACTGTACCAATCATAACAATTTATGACAAAAATTTCATGTTTCAAAAGATATTTTATTCATATAGGAGGATTTTGAAACTCAAATGCTTGTAAATATACCAAGAACTTTGTACTAATCAAAACCTTGCTTCTCATACCAAACCCGTATTATGATAAACTACATATAAATTTCTCAAATATTCTTCACAAAACTAAGTATTTGAATAAAATCTCAAATATTCAGCTCAGTCTCATACCAAAAAACTTATATCTTCCATAATCATTTCATAATTAATATTTCTAAAATAATTCAAAGCTCAATGACATAAAAATAAAATTTCATCACTTTACATTTCATATAATAACATCTTATATATTTCATGTTTCAAAATCACTCTATAATGAATATCTTCAAGAAAATGCATAGTAAAATCTATATTTTCCTTTTAAAATGTTTTTCATGAAAAATTAATTAAATAACCATTTAATCAGCTTCTATTAGGTTGACTGATTTAAACCAATTTTTATGAAATCCATTGAACTAATTTTAGTTGAGATTAACAATAAATACCTTATAAATGTCCTACTCATGAAAATGAAATGGAAATATACCTTGCCTATAAAATTTTTTGGACGTTAAAAAAATGTCATTGATATGGTAAAATCATCACAAATTATTTGTTTTGAAAAGAAAAGGAGGGTTGTTGAAAAATAGGTTCAACATTGGCAACCTTGCTAGCTAGTTTTAGTAATGGACTAAGGTAGTAAAAATATAAAATTTACCTATTAAATATAAATGACTTGAGACTACAATTCAGGTTAATTATTTCTCAAGCAACTAGATATGAACCACTTTATTTATGAAAATTGAAGGGATGAGGTGTTTAGTTAGCGTGGCACAAAGAATAGGAAAAATTAAAAAATGAATTTTGGGGTGAATAAGAAATCAATTACAAAAAGCCTTAAACATAATTTTTGAAAATAAGTAACATTTTTGAACATATTAATAAAAATTTTCAAGCTCATTTATAAAGCAAAACTAAATCATGTCATGTAAAATCATCTTACCATTATTGAATACTTACAGACATATTGTAGTTTCCACCCATTATCTTTCTTTTTGATGAACTTCGTTGAGATAACCAAATATGATCCAATCAAAGAGTAGGAAATTAATTTTTAAAAAAATACAAAATAAAATTAGGCAAAGAAAATAAATAAATATAAAAAAACAACAAAAAAGAGCTAATGAAAAAACAAGTTTAAATGATAACTATTGAATAAATAATGTAACCAATTTCCTTCCAAATCTTGTAAATGAAAAGCATTTTCACCAAGTAAAATATAAATTATATATGTTCCTAACCAAAGTGAATCTAATTTATGATGTTTACCCAGACCCTCATGAGAATTATCCCAATAAATAACTATATATCCAAACTTAAATATTTTATTTGAAACTTTTTTATCAAAAAAATTCTTTAACTTCATTTTGAATTCTTTCAACTTGTGAAAAATAAATAGTTTACTTTCATCCAATGCTATTAAATCATTTAATATTTGTTCAATTAGATTTGTATCCTCTGATAAGTAATGTAAAGTTGTATTAGTAGATGAAATTTGTAATTCTATTTACAAAGTAACTTTAAAACCATAAGTCAACATAAAAGGTGAGTATCATGTAGCTACATTGACAATAGTTTTATCTACCCATAATGCCTCAAATATTTTAATATGTCAATTTCATTTATTTTTATAGACTATATTATTCATGATAAAGATTAGGTTTTTGTTTGTGGATTCAACTTGCCCATTCCCTTATGGGTAATACTTAAATTAATTATTAGAAATTATAGAATAACTTCCTAGAAATTATAAGTATTCATTATAAGTAAACTGAGGACTATTATTTGAGACAATCTCATAAGGTACACCCAATCTTGAAAAGATCTAATCCTTAATAAATTTTATTACTTCATATGTCATTAATCTTTTTAAAACCTTTGCTTCAGGTCACTTTGTGAAATAGTTAGTTGCTATTAAAATATATCTATGACCATTAGAATAAAGAGGATGAATATCAAAAATAAAATCAATTTCCCATTTTGAAAATAATTTTTTTAGAATGATAGGATTCAAAATCATTGCTGGTAATCGGTGGCCGACCGTCTGGCGAAATGGGCCACGGAGCATGGGCCAGATTGGGCTATTTTTGATCAGGAGAGGCTGCCCGCTGGGCTTGCCCCCATCCTGTCGCAACTTCTTGATCAGGACATGATAATGTAATCTTCCCAATTTCAGGTTTCTCTGAATAAAATTTTACCCCTTCTTAGTTGCAAAATCATTGCTGGTAATCTATCTCTACCAAAAAATAATTGACAAGGCATATAAGAATGTACTAAAATATAAGCAGCTTGAAATAATGTAGGCCAATAATAACCTACATGTAAAATCTTACAAGTTGTTGTTTTTGTAGTATAATGACCACCGTAACTACCTTCGTGACATCCTCTAAAAAAATTTTGAGTCTGATCATGAGTTAGACATCTTATTAATAAACCATCTTAATTTCGATAACAAAAGATTTTCAAGTAAACAAAAATTTAAAGCCTGTACTCTTACTAACCTTATTTGTCTTTTATCTAAATTTTTAGGATAAGCCTAGTTTTGAAAATAATATACAAGGTCATGATACAATTCATCTTCTGCTATTAAATAATCATAATCCTTCATTTACAATCTCAACTTTAATTTTTTTGAAAAATAAGTAACTTTCATAGATTGAAAATGTGGTTTAAATTTTAAAGATTCATCAATAGATAAAACCAAGACATTTATATTAGAAGAAGTATTTTCAGCTAAAACATTTGTTAATTCATTTCTTTTGATAGTTTTTGTTGTCTCAAATTCAAGGTCAAATTCTTGGATTCTTAAAATCCACTTTACTAACCTTCCTTAAAAAGTAAGTTATTTTAAAAGATAGGATAAAATGGGAACATTTGATCTTAGTACCACTTTATTTCCCATTAAAAATGATGAAATTTAATTAAAGAAGAAACCAAAGATAATATATATTTTTTAATAAGAAGATACCTGGTTTTTGTATCTTTTAGGACTTGACTCATGTATCCAATAGGTCTTTCACTATTACTTTTATCTTCTTGTGTAATCACAACACCTATTGATTTATCTGTAGCATTAGCATAAAGAATGAAAATAATAGATAAATTAGGTTTATAAATTATGGGTTCACTTGAAATAACATTATTTACATTGATAATATTTGTTTTTTGGGAATAACTATGTAAAGATTTTTACCCCGACATTTTGGATCACCTCCCATGTTTTGGATAACATTTTTTTCATTTCTTTCTCCTAAAAATAAAGATCACGAGACGTTATCTAAAATGTCAAGACAAAAATGTTTACATAATTATTCCTAAAAAACAAATCTTATCAATGATATGGACTGTGAAAGCATTAAAACTATTATTCTTTACATTGTTAAAAGTAAAATCAGCTTCTACATCCAAAAAATATGACTAATTTTTGTTAAGAAAAATCGATAAAGGATTAGATTTATTAACAAAATCTGATATAAATTTTCATACAAAATTAATTTTACCAAAGAAATATCTAAGACCTAATTGATCTTTAGGTGGTAGCAACTCCTTGTTTACTTTAACACATTTAGAATCAATCAAAATTACATTCTTAAAAATAACATGCACTAATAATTTACCTTTTGTAACACAAACAATAGATTTTTTAGGATTAATGGAAATACCATATATTATACATCTTTCAAAAGCTTCACATAAATGATCTAAATCCTTTTTTATTTTTCTAGAATGAACTTTAATATCATCTAAGTAGACTTGCATAATAATATCGATTAGATCATCAAAACCTACATGCATGACTCACTAAAATGTTTCACCTACATTCATAATATCAAAAGACATCTTATTAAATTCAAAATTCCCTCTTCAATTTGTAAATTTTGTATTTTGCCTATCATCTAGTTTCACAAATATATAATTATAATCTAAACCCCCATCAAACAAAGACATCATTTCAGATCTGCAACTTGTAGAATTTGATCAATACTTGCAAGAGGAAAATTATCATTTATGCTACCTTTATTCAAATCTCTAAAATATATGCAAAGTTTAATATCTCCATTTTTTTTGTATAGGTACGATATTTGCAACCCATTTGATAATATGTTATGGGAAAAATGACACCACCATCAATCATTTTATCAAGCTCTTTATTAATGGTGTCTTCCAACAAAGGGACCATCCTATGTATTTTATGCCAGATAGGTTTAATACTAGGCTTAATCGGAATATCATTTCTTAGATAAGCATTATCATATCCTTTTAAATCTTTGTAAGACTAGGCAAAAATATCGATGAATTCCTTAAAAATTTTAGTAAATTTAACCTTCTCATCAGGAGTACATTGTATTCCCAAAAAAACAAACTTTAGTTCTTCATCAGATCCAAGGTTTATTGGGATAATTTCTCCAATAATCACTTTATAAGTTTATTCACTTCATGAGAACTTAGGTTGATCATTTGGAGAAAACATGGATTATAAGCTTACCAAACTAGCAAGTAACTTATTAGTATTCAATTGTAAATAATCTCCATAGTTAAGAGCATAATTATCATTATCAAAATAATTTATTTTGATAAAGGCATAAATATTTTAATCATAGTAAAAAAATGTTAAATTTCTTTTAAATTAGGAATTTTAGGCCTAAATATTTCTTTAAAAAACTCTACAGTAGGCTTTATTTCACTTATTGTAGTGTTTGAAGCAAAAATAACAAGTTTATCAACATGTAAATTGAATTATTTGAGAATGTGCATGATATTAATAGCTTTAAAATGTTCATCACATTAAAAAACAAGCCAACTTTCATTTAAATCAAGAATTTTAGGCCTAAATATTTCTAGAAAAGAAAACTCTATAGTATGCTCTATTTCACTTATTGTATGGTTTGAAGCAAAAATAACAAGTTTATCATCATGTAAGTTGAATTTTGTGAGAATGTGCACGATATTAAAAGTTTCAAAATGTTCACATAAATACCAAACCTTTTGAGTATAGTGATGAAAATAAGATTGGTTTGTCTTATAAATTTTCTTTACTTGTTTTATAACTAATTCAAAATCACCAAAAAAATATAAGTGTTTAACATTCAATTCTATATATTTTTCCAAACTAAGACATAGATATTCAAACTCTATTGTATTGTTATTAGTATCAAAGCACAAATTATAAACATAATGATGTATTATACCTATGGGATAAAAAATAAAAATTCCTGCACCATTGCCAGCTTGTGAACAAACACCATCAAAATATAAAATCCATAAATCATTTTTGAAAAATAAATTATGTTGTTACTATTAAATTTCATCAAGAGTCATTAACTCATATGTACCAATTCCCATTTCAACATGAGTCACAGTAGGAGGTAATGAATCAATTGGGATATTATACCAATCTTCTCTTTGAATAAAGATAATTTTATTTTCAATTGAAACATAAGTGTTATCTTTTCCAACAAATGTGTTAGTTACTTTAGACCAGTCTCTACCTACAAAAATTGCATAATTACTAGGTATATCCAAAATCTAAACATTATTCATACACCTAATTCTCTCATCTTGTGCAACATTAATTACAAGATCTTAAAATTTAGCGCAATTTTTTGTTTGACTTGAGTCAAAACTAGTTAACTTTCTATTATATGTTTAATAAGAAATACCTAACTGATCAACTATAGATTTGGGCATAATATTCTTGATGCACCTATGTCTAAAATGTGGTTATGTATAACTTTGTTAGCAATTTTGATAGATATATAAAAAGGTGTTATATAATCTATAGGAGTGTTTAACATTCAATTCTATAGATTTTTCCAAACTAAGACATAGAGATTCAAACTTTGTTGTATTGTTAGTAGTATCAAAGGAAAACTTATAAACATAATTATGTATTGTATCTATGAGATAAATAAGACAAATTCCTACACCACTACCTACTTGTGAACAAACACCATCAAAATATAAAATCCATAAATCATTTTTGAAAAAGAAATTTTGTTGTTGCTATTCAGGTTCATTAAGAGTTGTCAACTCATATGTACCAATTCCCATTTCAACATGAGTCATATTAGGAGGTCATGAATCAATTAGGATCTTATACCAATCTTATCTTTGAATAAAGATAATTTCATTTCCAATTGGAACATAAGTTGTATTTTTTCTAACAAATGTGTTAGCTTCTTTAGACCAATCTCTACCTAAAAATCATATCATAATTACTAGGTATATCCAAAATCTAAGCATTAGTTATGCACCTAATTCTCTCATTTTGTGCAACATTAATTACAAGATTTTAAAATTTATCACAAGTTTTTGTTTGAATTGAGTTAAAACTAGTTAAATTTCTATTGTGTTTCATAATAAATACCTAACTAATCAACTATAAATTTGGGCATAATATCCTTTGATACACCTATGTCTAAAATGCAGTTATGTATAACTTTATTAGCAATTTTGAAAAATATATAAAAAGGTGGTATATAATCTGCAAGAGGGTCATAAATTTTAGTAAGAACAATAGATTAAGTATGCTAATCATTTTTACTATCTTTTTAAAATCCTAAAATGTTTTTTGAATTTGAATTTTTAATATATTCATTAATTTACTATAGTTATCCTAGCAAACTAGTAGCTTGTAATAATTAAAACCCTACCTTAATGTATGATAAATCATCAATAATATTATAAGCCCCTACAATTAGATGATGTATATGTGTATAATTTTTAGGCTTAAAGGGATGAAATAGAGAATTATTAAAAATTGTTGATAAAGGATCATTATATTTAAGATTCATTATAGCATTATCTGAGGTTGCAGTATTCTGAATATTTTTACCTTTTTATTGGTTTTGAGTAGAATTTTTATTATTATTTGTTGTGTTGGAATAATTTCTTTGCCTAGTATTAAAAACATAATCATTTGTGGTTTTAATACCATCCAAAGATGCACTAATCCCACACATTTATATTGTTATCTAGATCAAATTCAATATTTTCCTTATCTTCAATATATATTTTAAATTTTTGAATAGCTACACACATATTTGCATCATGATCTAATTCACAAATGTATAATAAAGAACTTTTTCTTCAAGTTGATTCTTTTGAGAAAATGATGAGTTCCCTGATGAAGATGGTTTATCATTTAATTGTTTCTTAATGATGACCAACTCATTGCTAATATTATGAATGGATTTAAAACTTTTTTCATTGTTAGAATTTACCCTTGTCATAGTTCTATCATTAAAACCAACTTTTTTCAACTTCTTTTCATATTCTATACAAAAATTTATAGTTTCATCATAGCCCATAATATCTTAATCCTTTATAACCATTTTATATTTTAGAGGTAAAGTATTACAAAAATATAACCTTGACAACTTCTTAGATGGCCTTACATCAAGTGAAATTTTTTGACGTAACCTAGTAAATCTACTTATGAAACCATAAATGGTTTCATTCAGATCAATTAAAATATTAACCAATTCATTTATTAGATCTAAATCATTTTTAGACTTGCCAAAATATAACTCTAATCAGTCTTCAATATCTTTCCAAGTGCTAATAACATTTGTTGGAAGACTAATAAATGCTTGGTAATATTTACCTTCAAAAGTTTTTGAGAAAACTATAAGAGAAACCTTTTCATTTGCAATACCAAGAGTAACATAAACCAGTTTAAAAACATCTAAATGATCTTCCCATAACTCAATAGGGCATCCTAAAAACTTAAGAATGTTAAATCCCTTTAACAGAGATAATTTAATTGGTTTAGCACCAATATTGATTGAATTTCCATGAATCTAAATATTTACTAAGGGTTGTCCAACATCTTCATGTAAATCATTATATTCATCAGTTACTTCAGTATGATCTCTATTATTTTAAAGAATTAGAATCAAATCTTGAACCCTATATTATTTTTCTTATTCTTCTTACATCTAAACTTTTAACTATGTTAGTTACTTGATTAGATTGATCAATAAGAGTAATAAAATCTTCATGATGAAATGAATAAGAAAGAAAATGAATTCTAGGTTGAGGATTAATGCGCATAATTACTTCTCTTTCAAGTCTAATTTTACGATTGCTTTCTTGAATATGAGTTTGTATTTTGCATGTAAGACTTACATGAACATCAATAAGTTATGTTTCTTATAACTCTTCGTTAAGTACTTCAAAAATACAAACTAAATCATAAGGTCTATTATACCAAGCAAAATGTTTCAAACTAAAAGAAATGTCAATCTATTATCTAGTAATATCAACTAAGGGCTGGATAACTAGGTGTTGAACTTGAATGGTCATGGACAACAAACAAGAAAACAAGATTACTAAACTTTCCCAGTGGAATTGCCAATTTTCTTGATGATTAATTTTTTTACGTCAATGAATCATCCCTTTCTCATATCATTAAGGTTAAAATAAAAGCATACCAGTTTAATAGTTTGATCTAAAAGATTAAAATAAATCTAAAATATTTGTAATGGGGTTTTTAAATGATCTAAGATAATAATAAGTATGTCAAATGCTTAACAACACTTAATTATTAATTTAAAAATCAAATATTCTCTTTGAAATAAGGAAACAAATATAATTGTGTAATCAATCGTATCTAATTGATTATGTAATCAATCGTATCTGATAGAGAAAATCTATAAATTAGATAAACTCTTGAAGGAAAGATTTGTGTTCCTTATAAATATTTATAAATTGATAAATGCTATAATATGTTATGCTTAACTCAAAAGAGATCCAATGAAAAAAAAAAGATTAGAAAGATACAAACAAAAAAATGAAATAATAACCAAAGAAAGAGACAAATATAAAAACTAACATTCTAAAGAGATCTCAAACCTAAATCTAAGAAATATAAGAAAGTAAGTAAAAAGAAAAACAACATTAATCTAATTCAATAAAATAATTCTAATAAGAGTAATCCATAATGAAACTAAGAAATAATCTAATTAAACTAAACAAATAAAGAAAGAAAACTAAATCAAACCAAGAATCATGAGATTATTTAGTGTTTTTTTTTTGCATGAATGAGTTCATGAAAACTGACAAGAAGGGTTTCCCACATGCAGACCTTCTATGACATTCTTTTGAAATATGCTTCAAAATAATGAGATACATGACTTTAGAGGGTAAGTATACCCTAATATTTTCTCATTATTTTTTGTTATTAAAACACTTTTTGGGTTATAATATCAGCCTATCATTCTAATTACTAAAGTCATTAGAATGTACTATCTTAGCCACCAATCAATGAGTCCAACCCCATTTTACATTAGGGGCATATTCTACTTCTTGTTAAGTATGGTCAAACTCTACAAGGGAGGCAGGTCCCTTGGGGGATCCTCTTCCAAGGAGGAACCCACCTCAGGGTCCTACCACCCATTTGTTAGCACTCCCTAAGCAAGTTTATCTAAATCCTGTGTCGAAGACCTTTCACTTAAGCTTTTTGTTCCCAAACCCAAACTGATCTTCTTATATGAAGGAACTTTATGGAGGCCATTGGGAAGAGGAAATTTCTTCTATCTGATGAGTTACAAAACAATAAGGGACAACTTGACAACTTCAATAATAGGGTGCAGGAGGCCATTCTAACCCTCACTAGATTTATACAAGAGTGAAATGACCTATATAATTAGTCATAATTAACTATTCAATCCTTTTTCTAGTCCACTAAGCTAAACTAGACCACTATTAAGTAGTTTTCAAAGTTTATAAAACCCCCCTAATTAGTTCCCTTAATTTTACCCCTATCAAGAAGACACCTCTATAAGTTTAAGGCCAGAAAAGGCCACACATGATTCTCTTTGGTGATGGTGTAGAAGGTCCTAGAAATTGTACGATGGCAAAGGTCTCTAAGATCAAGTGGAGAATTCTAGAGAAGACATCTGAGGAAGAAAGGGAAACACCAGAGGGTCTCCTCTCCTAATATTATTTTTATGTTGTTATTTCTCTCTAATTTTGGTACTCTATAGCTAGTTCTTAATGTTTTTGATATTAATCCATGGTTTGGCCTATTAATCTTTTTGTATAATAGTTTTATGTTTCCTAGATTCTTGTATAACTGGGTTATTTACCCGATCAAATAAAAAAAAGAAAGAAAACTAAATCAATTCCAAAAACTAAAAGTAGTTAAGAATTTAACTAAATAACTTAAGTTACTTAAAACTAGAAAATCAACACAAATAATTGAAAGTAACATAATCTAAGTCTAAAAATAATGAAACTAACTAAATAATTAAATCAAACTATTTTAAATAAAATACCCTCATTAAAGTAAGACCTAAATTAAGAAAATAATCTAAAGATTAAATAAAGATTTGTGAGTCTTTTAAAAAAGAGTTGTCTTATCAATTAAATTAAATTTTATTAAGAAATATTATTTTTTATATAAAAAGTATTTAACATAACAATCAGGACAATATCAATTGATCAAAAAACATGTCACACATAATGAAGTATTCATCAATATTCAAGCCAAGTAGTCAAATTATACTCTTATGACTTCAAATCTACAACCATCATAAGATATTAAACCTAAATTTTTTCAAATAATCAATTTATAAATTAAAAAAATAAACTTGGATATACATGTGCTTTTTAATCAAGTTACTTAATCGTCAGAGAAAGTGTCCATGATCTATCTATAAGATTTGTTTATCTCAGAGATATTGCACAGAAAGAAGTTTTAAGATGGACTTGAAATTAATCAAAAATCTTTCCAAAATACCTTTGTAATTTTCCTCCTCTTCTATGTCATTTTAATTTTCTTTTATAATCAATTCCTCCAAAAATGGTTAAGGAATGGGTTATAATTAACTTTTAGTTAGTTATTGGTTATGACTTAATTGACATTAATTAATTCAATTAAATTTCTATTATTACCTAACTTTTTTAGACTTTAAAAAAAGTATTAGGATCAAAATTAAAAATAATAAATCAAGGAGACTGACTCTAATCAAGAAGATTGCATTCTATGAGAACCACTAGAATTTTCATGTCCATATGGATGATTTCACCAATCCACTCTTCTCCAACCTTGATTGCATTTAGTATTCATAGGGTTAAATGGAAATGCTTACAAAAATTCCATAAATTAGAATCAACATTTTCAAAGTGAATTGACATATGAGTTGCCTTATTAAAAGGTCTGGGAAACTCCTACCAACAAAATATGACCTCTAGACACAAATCTATGAGAAAAAGAGTTTTCCCTATTGTTAGGTTGATCTGTTTTCCATGGATTTTCCTGGTTATTATTTGAATTAGGGGGATTCCACCCTGACATTCTAAAAAATAAAACATATCAACCAAAATTATTTGAAAACTACATATCAAATCTATAACTCCATTAAATGTCTAAAAATATAAATAAATTTCAATAAAGATTGAAATTTGAAAATAATATATTATCAAGACAAACATAATCCATTAATAAATAAATTCATTACTCATGAACTCCATTCAATATTACCAGAAAGAAATTGATAAACTTAAATTTTTAAACAGAACTAACTGTTTCAAAATCTTGTAAACCCAAATTTTTCAAACTCTAAATAGACATAAACTTTCAAAAACCTTACAATCTTAATTTTATTAACATAGTTGTATGTTAATAATAGAGAAATCAATAATTTATTCAATATTTTACAAATTTCTTCTTTTAATATTGAAACCTCCTTTCAACTTCTTGCACTGATGTCAAAATATTAGAGATCTATATAATGTCAAAGCCAAAGAAAACAATAAAGAAAACTCATTGTAAAAATTGATCCAAATACAACAACACTATGAACCCACTATGTAAATTAAATTCACTTAAAATTGAACCAATCCTAATAATTCATGAAAAAATTCATGTTTCAAAAGATATTATGTTCATATAGTAGGATTTAGAAACTCAAGTGCATGCAAATATACTAAGAACTCTATACTAATCAAAACCTTTATACTCAGATTAAACCTATATTATAATAAAATGCATATAAATTTGCTAAATATTCTTCATAAAACTAAGTATTCATACAAAATATCAAATATATTGCTTAGTCTCATACCAAAAAACTATCTTCTATAATCATTTCATAACAGATATTTAGAAAATTTTATCAAAGCTTAACAACATGTAGACAAATTTTAATCACTTTACATTTCACAAAATAACATCTTATATATTGCATGTTTTAAAATCACTTTATATTGAATATATTAAATAAAATACATTGTAAAATATGCCTTTTTATTTTTAAACATTTTGCATGAAAAACCAATTGAATAACCATTTAACCAGCTTATATCAAGTTGACTAGTTTAAACTAGCTTCTTTAAAATTCATCAACTCAATTTTAGCTAAGATTAACAATAAATACCTTATAATTGTCCTAGTCATGAAAATGAAATGGAAACATACCTTTCCTAAAAATTTCTTTAATAAGTTTGAATTTTTCCCTTCCACTCTAGTTCTTTGCTTCTACCACGAGCTTATCAAGAATGACAACTAACAAAAATAACTTTACCTTATGTATTCTATTTTAGCTAAAAGTGTTAAATGACTATGTGTTGAAACAAGATTAGCCAAAAAGTTTGTCAATAATTATCTCTATCTTCACCTAAACATTAAGAAACTTTGATAAAAATAGTGATGACCTTTATTACTTCTAAAACTTTCCCTAAAAATCTTGAATCTATGCACAATACACCATTCTTAAATGCCAGAATTTATGGGAGAATAAAACAAATCACAATATATGCACCAAATAATGGGTTTATTAATAACCATTATTTGTCATTTAAAACCATTAAGAATGCTTTGAACATAAGACCTAACTCAAGTAAAACTTCACCACCTTTGCGTTTATCAAAAACCACATAAGCCATATTCAATATAACCACTAGTAATGAATAGATATCTAACCTTGAAAACACCACCTTTAATTCAATATATATACCCTTTGACCCATACCATGATGCAAAATACTTTATCAAAGTATTTAAAATAAAACCCTTAGAACTATTTAGGTCACCAAAATAACTCTTATAAATATTATTAAAATAAACTATAATTTCAACAATACTTATGATGACTTTATAATCCATAAATATAATTAGTTTAACTATGATAAAAATCATCTTGAGCACTTTACATTTAAATATTAATCACCGTGGAACATTGGAAAATTCACCTGTAAGTCCAGCTCTAAAATTGATAAATGGAATTCTTGAATGGAAACCTCCAAAAACTTTGTAAGAATTTATAGTCAAATCAAAGATAAAGGCACAAAAAAATTGCAAGTGACACTCAATAGAAGCTTATACATGATAAAATATCTTTACAACTTGATCCAAATAATGGTAAACTTCTTGAAGATATTAACCTCTGAAAACATCAAGTTAGACAATGTTAGAATTATATTGCTAAGGGGGTACAAATCCACTGTAGCCTAACCTAGCTAAAGCTTGGGGATAGAGGTTCCAAGTTTTTCTTTAGATTTTTGAAATCCAAACACATAAGAATCAAGATTAATGATATTGAATTGAATGGTTAGATTATGTAGGATGCCTTCAACATAAAAGAGGATTTATTTAAATTTTAATCTAGTCTCTTCCTTTCCAATAGTTCCAATGACCTCATTGAATAGAATAGGGCAATATGTGATGCCTACATTCCTAAAATGGTGACATGAGTATAGGATAGTTTCCTTTATTATTAATTTTTTTTAGATGAAATAAAACCACTATTGACTCACTCAAAGATGATAAATCACTAGGGGTAGATGATTTCCCTGTTGAATTCTATAAAGCCAATTTAGAATGGTTGGCCAATGACTATCTGGAGGTTTTTAATGAGGCCATTGATGCTAGTACCCTTGGCCTAAACATCAATAAAGGTGTAATTAAAATCATTCCTAAGATGGTAACCTATCTTCAGTAAAAAATTGGAGACTAATTACCCTCCTCAATGTTTCTTACAAGGTTTTGGCAAAGGTTTTAGCAAGAATACTCTCCTCTCTGCTGCCCACTATTATCTCAAAAACTCAAACTAGTTTTGTTGAAGGTAGATAAATTTTGGAAAACTTAATTACTAGTTTGGAAGGGATTTATTGGGATAGAGACTCTAATTAGGATGCATAATTATTTTGGTTGAATTTGAAAAAGCATATGATATAATTGAGTAGCCTTTCATTGAGAGAATTCTTTGAGCCTTTGGATTCTAGTATAGGTTCTATAGAATGGTTAATGTTTTCTTTAAAGATGATTTAGATATAATTGAAGTCAATGGGGAGCTGATAGAATCCTTGGACCTTCAACGATTCATTAGATAAGGATTCCCTCCTAATCTTTCACTCTTTATTCTAGCAGTTAGAGTGATACATTATCTTCTCATATTCTCTGATATAAGACGTCCTATCAAATGAATTTATCTAATAATAATTATGTCCTTATTGATGTCCTATTTTTTGATGACACAACACTATTTGTCACATTAGAACAAAATAAATTGATACAAGTGGTGGATAGGATAGATATATAATACTCTACCTCTGGCTCCAAAGTGGCAATGCATAAATCACATAACGAAGATGGAAAGAACACCCTCCAGACTAGTTTTCAAATTTTGGTTGGACTTAGAAAAGACCAGATGAAATGATTAGATACCTAGGTACTCCATTTACTCTCACACCTTCATTCAAACTCATGTGGGAATGTATTTTTGATAAAATCAATAAGAAAATTAAAGTGGCAAGGACACTTACTTTCCTTACCTAGAAGGATTCAAGTTTTCTAGAAGGTCCTTTATTATTATAATATCTATTATGCCTCTTGTTGTCACTTTGGTAAGTCTAAGGTTAAAATGCTCCATATAATCATAAGATATTTCCTATGGTCTGATCAAAAATGGGGTAAGAAAAGACATTTAATCTCATGGTAATTCTGCTTGAAGCCTAAAAATATTAGGGGATTAGGGTTAAAATATATTAAGCTATAGGGTAAACCATTGGAAATTAAGTGGATCATTAGATAATTCAAAGGAAATGAGCCCTAGAAGGCACTGGTTAGAAAATATATTTTGAGAGGCTTTCCCAAAGGAAAACCAAGCTATAAAGGTTTGAATATTATTGATCTTCTCATTGGGACCTTTCTTGTTAAAGTGGTTGGTTCACCTATTTTTGCTTCCATTTGGTCATCCTGAGATGTTGTTAAACCCTTCATCATAGCTAAACACATTTTTAACTAGTTTGGGATAGCTTGTCAGGGGTATAGATCCTTGTGGTGGAACTTTTCTATCAATAGGAGACTACTTTCCCTCACTAGGGTTTGTTCTACCTTTGAATGGTATATTGCAGGGTTGAGGGATTTCAAGGACCTATATTCTCATACAGGGTGGGATTCTTGGTCAGAGATTAGAGCTAGTTTTCAAATTCCTACCACATAACATAGAAAATTTAATCTTCTCCAAAAATCAATAAAGGGGAATAATAATGTGGTTTTCATGGAAGAGAAGGGTGAGTTATAAGATAATGTGAAGTAGACTAAAGTCCCTGTCTATTTGAGTTATCCACTCAAATGCTATACAAAATGCTTTCCTTCTCAAATGTCCCCTACCTCACCCTTAACCGTGTTTGGTATGTGTATGATCCTCTATCTTCCTAGTATTTTAGATTTTATGTCATTTGGTCCTCTTATCTTGAACATAAGAAATCCTCTTTTCATTATCTTTTAATGTAAAAAAGCTAGTTGTTGGTTACGTCTTGAGTAATTATGGACTTGCTAAGACTTTTTGTTCTTTTTGTAGTGAAATTGAAACTATTGACATGTTTTTTATCTTTCCCATATGTGGATAAGCTATGGAATAGCTTTCTCAAGTGTTGTAATGTGGTCTTTTAATGTGAAATTAGATGGATAAACATTGTCTTTGGTTATGCATGTCCTAAAATTAAAGTACACCCTTTATTTCATAATTTTTGGCTTGTGTTTTCAATTGAATTTTTTTGGTGTTTATGGAAGTAAATGAACCTTGAGGTATTCCAACATAAGGCTATGGTGATTAATAACTTATTGGTGGAATTCATTCTCCATTTTGTCTCTTTTCAGATTTTCCTATAGCTAAAAGTGCCACAAGATCAGCTAGAATAATTTCTTAGGATAGGATTGCTTAAAGTTACCTCTAATTACTTATTAAATTTTAGTGGTTATCCCAAGCTAAGCCCTCATCCAAACTGGGTAGTTTTCCATTAGTTGGCTACCAAGATAAAAATTATAGAGCATGAATGGGATTACATAAAGGATTCATACTTTGACCAAGTAGATCACCCAATATAGGAATGGATAAACTCAATCAACTCTGATAAGAGTGGGGTGGATAGCTGACTATCAACAAATCCAAATATGTTAAGAGATTTGCACAATTATGGATTGGAAAGTTAGATTACCAGGTAAGCTGAGGAAACCTTTGCCCCATTTGAATTGAACTTGCACCTTGGATCTTTTGATAAGAATATGGTGATAACATCTTCTCCTTAGGAATGGACTCCCATGACATAGGATCAAGATGCCCAAAATACTATGTAAAAGATGATTGATGATAATGTCAATGTATTTTTTAAAAAAATTGAGAAACTTATAGAATGGCATGGCTTGAAGGATGTGGAGGATATCCTAGATTATTTAAAAATGACCAATATGAAAAGCTTGCTGAAGAAAGTTTACCATTATCCCCCACAACCGGCTATTGGGCAACTTAGAATGGGACTTGGTGAAGATAAATATTTTATTGAAGGACTTGATAGTGTGGATTTTGATGATGGCTACAAAATGGATTGTGCCACTAGTTAGAGGTCCAAGATGCTTAATGCTTATTTTTCCACCTTTGGGGTGGCTAGTTTTTATTGATTGTTGTTTGCTACTTCTATTGTTTATGGTTGTTAGATTACTTGTATGTGTCCATTTTTTAATTGTATATTTGGTTAGTATATTTTATGTTGATGGGGGATGCCTGATAGCTTGATATTTTTATTATGGTAACCTTATAACTATTTTTTATGCATAATTAATGTTTATATTTGTAATCAATTCTATAATATTAAAAAAAGCATCATCCAATTGGATGTAATGATAATTAAGAATATGGGGATCATCAAGGACATGAACCTCACTTTTCACACATGTCCATTACTTTTTATCAAAAAATACATCACAGTCATTAATCTTCCCCTTACTTTGCTATATGTGTTTCTTGGGATTTCATAGCCATGATGGGTGGATACCTATCTTTGAATTGGTCACACTTGCTATTATAAACTACATACCAGACCAAGGTGACCATCAAATCCAAACCTATATTCAAAATTCATGTGGATTCATACTCCCTTAGCCCATTTAGAATAAACTATGTAATGTTCAATCAAGATGAGAACTTAGTCCTTGAGGAGGCTACCACAATGCTTGAAGAGGTCCCAAATGACTTATTTTATGAGTGATAGTGTGAAAATTCTGATTGGGACCCATATGATAATTCATAAGAGATGGTACTAGGGACTTATTATATTCTTGAAGAAATCCTCATGTTTCTAGATCTCATAAAGTCATATGGAGATATCGAAGGTGTATGATAATTGTATTTTGATAGTTCCCCCAGTAAAATTAACATTGAATCTAGTGTTGTGTTAGTCTCCCCTTATAAGGAGAGATATTTAAATGCATTCAGGTTGTAATTTAGATACACAAGTAATTTTGTCAAGTATAAGGCACTGATTCAAGGCATTTAAGTGGCATCGAATAAGGGGATCAAATCATTATAAGCATTAGGAGATAGCAAACTAGTTATGGACTATGTTTAGGCATAGAATATGTCCAAGACCAACTTTATAAAAACTTATAAGCATAGATTATGGGATATGGCCAAAATATTTGAAAAATTTAATAGATATTCCATATCCAAGACATAAAAATGATTTTTAAAAACTCACAACCATAGGCACACAATATGATAGCCCATGAAATGTAATGAGAGAGACCAAACAACTTGTAAAACTTGTAATCAGACCAGTAGTCTCAAATAATGCAAATAGCTCACAATTGTTCAAAACTAATGAATAGATAATAAAATTATTATATGATGAATATAAATTTAGTGCCATGAACCAAGTGATAATTCAATCCCAACATGAGGAGAAAATTATTCAATTAAAGGGAAACAAGTTGCCTAAGTTATCTATCACATTGGAAAACATCTTCAACTCTGATGACTAGCTCAAGGCAAGAACTAAAACATGAAAATAAAAGAGGATATTTTTTTGCAAGTGACCATATCATATGATGAAGTATTAAAGTGGGTAAAATATACTCCCCATCTAAAATCAATAGACTCATTGAGATTAGCAGGAGGTATGATGATATCTTCACATAGAGATATAAAGACCTTAGGGGTTTTGATCTAGGTTTAGATCAACATACCATTGAGATTGATCCTAACAAAAATATAATTAGGAAAAATCAAATTCCATTCAATCCCAAACTCAATCCTTTAATGATGAAATATCTCTCAAAACTCATTGAAGCTAGTATAATATTTCCAATCAAGCACTCTTCATGGGTGGTCAACCTATTCTTGGTACAAAAGAAGAGAGAATAAATATGACTATGCATAGACTTCAAGTATTTGGAAAACACATCCATTAAGGATCACCACCCATCTTATCAATGGATTAAATCCTACAAACAATCATAGGTGTGGAGATATTCTCATTGTTGGATAGTTATTCAATCTATATAACTAGACACTTGTCTAAGAGTGAAATAACTTTAAGACTATGTTCACCATTAAATGGGGTACCTTCACATATCATAGGATGCCTTTTCAATCAAAAATCATAGTATTAACCTTATAAATAACATGGATATATAATTTAATGGACTTATCAACAAAATCATCTTGGTCTACCTTGATGATATAACTATCTTTTCTAAGCATGTGGAAGATCACTTGGTTCATCTGGAGCAAGTATTTGAAAGGTGTTAGGAGTTTAGGATATATTCAAACCTAAATAAGTGCATGTTCAATGTCTATGAAGGTAACTTAATAAAGCACATCATCTCCAAATATAGACTCATAATTGATTTAGTTTGAGTCAAGGCCATCTCATGCCTTCCTCTCCTAAGTCACTATAAAGGTCTTCAAATATTCTTAGGAATGATAAATTTCATCAAGAGGTTCTTCCTAAACTTTTATAATCTAACAAAACCCCTCAAAAAAATACTCAAGAAGGGTTTTATGCTCAAATAGACCCCATAAGGAAAAATTATCTTTGAATCCATCAAGTGTGCTATCTCCCAAGCTCCCACCTTGATCAACCCATATTACAGTAAGGATTTCAACCTTTATGCATTTATGAGAGATGAAGGAATATCTTCCATTCTTTCATAACATAATAACAGTCATATGGAGTAGCCTATTACTTTATTTATATAAGAACTCAAATATTATAAGCTTCACTACAATGTTGTGAAGAAACATGCCTTCAAAATAATAAGGGTGCTTAAGAAGTTTTGATACTCACTCTATAACAATAAAATATATCTCATGGTTACACACTTAGGTGTAAAGGAGTTTCTACTTAGTAATGACATTAATGAAAAGAGATCTAACTAGATTACAAAAGTGATGGAGTAAAATATGGCTATCTAAGTCACCAATCTAGTGTAAGGGAAGGGATTGTGTGAGAAACTAGTAGAAGATGTGAAGAATGAAGGATACGTAGTTCTTACACTATGCAAAGACTAACCATAGGATCAAGGTACCCAAAAAATATGGACTAAGAACATAAGGACCTTCATTTAGAGTGACATATTCCTATTTGGCTTGAATAAAACCCATCATAGATATTTCAAATTACAAGCTATTATTTATTTGTTTGTTGATGGTGTAATTTTTAAAAGAGAAATCAGAATATTTCTTTTAAGGTGCATAGAGTATGATTAGGTGAATATGATCCTTAAGGAGTTCCATTATGGGTCATCAGCAGGTCATTATGCACTAAATATCACTGATATGAAAATCATGTGAGTTGGCTATTATTGGCCAACTCTATTCAAGGATGCACAAAAATGTGTGCAAGGTTGAAAGAAGTGTACCTTAATTGTAGGAAAGTAAAAATTAGTATCCCTACCCCTATGCCCAATATTATTTGATTAACCATTTATGTAGTGGGTCTTAAACTTCATTAGCATGATAAATCAACTATCAAGCATAGGGCATAGATGGATCTGAATGCCCACAAATTAATTCACAAGATGGATGGAAGCATTATATCTCAATGAAACCAACAAGGCATCAATTCTAGACTTATATGAGAGAATTATAATAAGATTTGATGTTCCATCCACCATTATCTCTAACAATGTAATGGATTTCCTTGGATATAAAATCAACAAGTGGGTATTTGAGTGTAGAATTCATTTGATCACCTCCTCTAATTACTACACTCAGGGTAATGGATTAGATGAATCAATGAATAAAAACTTGATTCACATAATCAAAAGAACCATGAAAGATAATCAGTGATCTTGGCATACCAAGCTCAAGAAAACTCTAGGCATATTGAATAACATTGATAAGGTTGATAATAAATTCACCCTTCATGTTGGTCTATGGGGGGGGGAAGCAAAATTACCTGCATATCTTGATTTACCTTCATTAGAACTAGCTCATAAACTAGAATTGATCGAGAGTAACCCCCTCATAGTTAGATTAGCCAAACTAATGGAACTTGAAGAGATTAGGGTGTAGGACATGCACACTATGAAAATTTAATAGACATAGATAAATAAGATGTTTGATATAAAAACTAGTGATAGATGTTTCTAGGAGGGGGAATTAGTGCTCAAGTGGGACATAGATAGAGAAAAATCTAGGAATTATACTAAGTTTGATGTTATATGGATCAACCTATATAACATACTCAATTGAAAATAATCCAATTCATTTTATCTCAAAAATATGAATGGAGAAGAGATTCTCATTATAGTCAATGGGATTCATCTCAAGCACTATTTCCATTAATATTGTATATTTTTATAAATTAGTAGATTAGATATTTTAATTTCCCTAAACATTGTGCATGTATTTTATTTAGACTAGTTTTATCTCCTTCAAAAGATTTTGTACATTATTTTACATAGCTTAGGTTTATTTTCCTCTAAGTGCCATTTGGTTTAGTTTTTTATTTTTTTGTTCAATGTGGAAGGTGATGCTCAAATTATTTATTTAGGGATGGGTCAAGCAGGTTTCAGCCAGATTGCACCCCTAGGATATGAGAAGTTTTGGATGATTTTATGACTCTAATATCAATGGATTGCTTAAAAGGCTATTAGGTTCCTACTTAGTAGGCAAAAAACCCATATAAGTCATCAAAATTATTGAACCTTTATGTAACCCTATCATACTTTGAGCTCAAAGGACCCTAGGTTGAGAGTTTCCATACTTATATAGTATCGAGCCCCTTATAACTAAGTTCATACATGCATGTCCCCATATGTGCCCAAGATGGTAGTCAACATCAATATTGAGCTTGGTAAATTATCCACACACAACCATGAACAAGCCTTATTGCATTCCTAACACAAATATTTTGGTTCTCTTATGTAAAACATCAATTATTAAAGCACGTGTAAGTCATGGGTGCAAATGTTCCATGACTTTAAATGATAGTGAGTAGGAAGTGCATTAAATATATATTCTAGTTTAAAGTATGTATTTGGGATCATCATTCCTTTTGTGTTCTTCTCTTTAAAAAATTCCACTCACCAAAATGTAAAGGAATTGAGCTCGATAATAGATGTTAGCATCTGTGATCACATCATCCATAGGCTATACACCTTCCCATGCATAAACCATTCAAGATTTCAAACATGTTCTACTATGTAAAACTTAGTGCACACTCTTTATGGAATATTACAATAAATTATTAAAAAAATTAAGCCTAAATTCATGTATTCAATGGCATGGGGATCAATCATGCTATGAGGATTGAAGAGGGTTCGCACCCACTTCTAATGCAAGCTCTTTATATACAAGTGTGACACCTATACAGAACCCAACTAAGTCCTGAATGTGCATTGTTTAGACTGAAAATTATGCATAAGGTCATATGTTATATATTTATACTACACATGTAAGATGACATGTAAAAAAGTAAGCCTACATAATTTTCATGTTAGTAAGTAAGCACAGACATATCGATAGGTGATAGTTGAGTAAAGAATGTATTTGTGGGTAGTTAGGCATTGAATGAAGATATGCTAGAATGATTTAAAAGCAAAGGTGGTTTTTAGATGTCAAATAATGGACACATGAATCCTAAGGCTACTTAAACATCTTTCATTCTAAGACACACACATGGATCAATGAAAATATTCCAAAAGACTTTTAGATTCAAATTATTAGATAGAATTTAAATATGATATATCTAAATGACTTTGGCATGGAGAGTTTGTCCTCCTAACTGACCTAGATCCCCAATTACTAACCTATGAATTCAAGTCTCTATCTACCACCCCAAGTGGCAATTTTATTGAAAAAAGTCATCTCGACCCTATAAATCCCTTATTTTTATTGTATAAAGATCCCTCTCCTTGGTATAACAAAGCTATGCTCATTCAATTTTTTAATATTGGATTAGGCCTTAGAATTAATGAGAAATGGACTATCATCCCTTTGTACTATGTTTTTTTATGTGAAACTAAGGTTGTTAATATTTGTATGTGGATGTTCATCCCTCTCATTACCATCCTCCCTTCGTACCTCCACACTAAATCATAATCCCTTACTTGTCTCACTCTATGTATCCATGAGAATTCATAGGCATTATTTCTAGATCATTTTTCATCCCTATCAATATCATTTTATGTTCCCTTACCTTCATATAGAACACATATATAATGTGTTGATGATTAAATTTGTTTCATCAATGAATCATCCCTTTTACCTATCATGAAGGTTAAAATGGAATTGTACCAATTTAATAGTTTAGTTTAAAATATTAAAAGATATCTAAAATATGCATAAAGGGGTTTTTAAATGATTTGAAATAATAATAATAATAATAATAATAATAATAATAATAATAATAATAATAATAATAATAATAATAATAATAATAATAATAATGCCAAATACTCAAAAACACTTAATTATTAATTTAGAAATCTAATGTTCTCTTTGAAAGAAGGAAAAAAATATGATTATAATGTAATCAATCATATCTAATAGAGAAAAGCTATGAATTAGATAAACTCTTGAAGGAAAGATTTATGTTTCTTATAAATATTTATGAATCAATAACTGCTATAATCTGTTATGCTTAAGTCAAAATAGATCTAGTGAAAAGAAATAAAAAGATTGGAAATATACAAATAAAATATTGAAATGATAACCAAAGAAAGAGACAGATATAAAAACTAACATTCTAAAGAGATCTAAAACCTAAATTTAAGAAAGACAAGAAAAAAACATAAAGAAACAATCATTAATCTAATGCAATAATATAATTCTAATAAGAGTAAGCCATAATGAAACTAAGAAAGAATCTAATTAAACTAAACAAATAAAGAAAGAAAACTAAATCAATTTAAAAGACCAAAATTAGTTAAGAAATTAACTAAATAACTTAAGTTACGTAAAACTAGAAAATTAACACAAATAACTAAAAGTAAAATAATCTAAGTCTAAAATCAATCAAAGTAACTAAATAATGAGAATTTATGGTGTCAAATAAAGCTATTTAATTTTTAAATGAGGATGAGTGGGAAGGGGAATGGGGGAAAGATTATGAACTAGGGTGTAGGCAAAGAGGATGGGGATAATGAGGATGATGGGGATGATGTGGAATGTGAGGTCTCTTTGGTGGTGATAGAAGCAGATGATGTTCAAGGAATGGCCTTCATGGTGATGGAAGTGGACATCAGATAAGGAAGGCCCTCAAAACCTATGTTTTGTGACCCGATGCTAGTGTTTTAGAGTGACCATTTTATAATTGTTAAATGTAGAGCAAGTAATTATAGGTAGGTATATGCCTAAATTTTGGAGTAGGCAACCAAGAGGGTTTGGCCCTTGGTCAATATTAGATGAAATGGCAAGGAGGAGAATGGCAGGAGCCATTTTGGGCTCACACAATCCTTGGTCTTTTATGGACACCAAAGATCTATTTCTATACTCAAATATTTGGTGCTTCTAGTGGTGGGGCATGGGTAAAAATTCCCACCTTTGAAATTTATATGGCATCTTGGGAAGGCAAGGAAATAAATAAAATAAGGGAGGCCACTGGTCTTCCCCTCATTTCCCTACTATCTATAGCTTGGTTGCTCTCCAATAGATCTTATACAGGGTGTATGTTGTGGGATTTCACCCCCTAAAACCTTATTGGGTTATGATGGGTATTAAATGAACTCATCCCCTTGGTTTTTTAAATGGTTTGGATATTAGAGGAGTTTTGGCCATAGTTCTACTTCGATGATTGACTAATTGAGAAATCCATTTATTTCACATAAGCACTGTAAGGACAAGGTTCAACCTTGAGGATATTTTTAAAGGAAGTTGGCTCTTAGGAAAAATATAGTTCTATTTTTCTGAAGAAACTCTTTGCTATAGAAAATTGGATGTTAGAGGAGTCCATTCTTGCCTACTACAAGCCCAGGGAAAGGTCTTATTTAGGGAATGTAGAGGAAGGATGAAAACCATTTTGAAGTTCAAATTTGGGGAGAACCCTACTCAATTTTAGTTGGTTTGGGACACCAATTCCTATCCTACTTGAGTGGATTATAGAGGAATACACCTTACTAGTTCTATTAGGAATGAATTCCTACTTGCTACATCTTGATTTAGCAAAAGTTAGTCTTATAGAGTAAGCCTATAGATTGCCCTACCAAAGTATATTCATTTTTCTAAGTTTCATTTTTATATAACATCCTTGTTTGTCCTAAGGTCATGGGTACCTTTAAAACACTCTTCTAATGGTTTTGGGAACCTCAAAACCCCCTTGTTATGATTTATTAAAGTTTTGAATCTTAGTGGGAGGAAAACCCCACTCATTGTGATTTGGTTGTGTGAAGGCTGGGTGAAAGACTTAAGTGGTAGAAGACATTATTTTATAAATGGCCTTTTGTCTGGAAATGTCCTCAAAAAATACATGATTAAGGGTGTCATACCTTTTAGATTCACTATTTTGTATCACCTTTATGTACTCAAGGTTACAGGATCCTTAAAACCCCTAGTTGTGGGTATCTTAAAACCCTCATGTTTCATGTTCAATGGTTCTGGGAACTTTAAAACCTTATTTTTATGCTTTTTAAAGGTTATGAAACTTGGTGGGATTATCTACCCACTTAATTTAAATTATCTTTATAGTAGCTATGTGGATGACCAAAGAGATGGAAGACCTCTTTCTTCAGTTGAAATTCTATTTTGTAGTATCCCTAGGGAAGACATGATGAAGGGTTACAACCCTTTGAAATTATTTTTTTCATAACATATTTATGAACTTTAGGTTTTGGGACCCTTAAAACCCCCAATTATGGGAACACTTAAAACCCTCACTTTCATTAAGGTTGTGGGAACCTCAAACCTCTAGTTGGTTCTTGTTTAATTTTTATAGGTTATAGGATCCTTAAAACCCTCTTGTCTTGCTAAAGTCATGGGTACCTTTACTTCACTTGTAAAAGGTTTGGGGAGCCTTCAACCCTCTTTATTGTAATTGGTTTTTAGGGGGATCCCTTTTTACCCCTTTCATTGTACCTAGATATGGGTCTAGCTATCAAAACCCTCACCTCTCTAGTTCATAGCTCCAGTTTCAAAAGTGTTGTAACCTATCAAATAAAAAAAGCAATTAAATAATTAATTCAAATTATTCTTAATAAAACACCATCATTAAACTAAGACTTAAATTAATAAAATAATCTAAATATTAAACAAAGATTTGTGAGTCTTTTAAGAAAGAGTCATCTTATTAAGTAAATTAAATTTTATTGAGAAACATCATTTATAATATAAAAAGTAGATAACATAACAACCAATACAATATGAATTGATCAAAAAATATGTCTCACATAATGAAGTGTTCATCAATATTTATTCCAAGTATTCATATTTTTCTCATATAATTGCAAATCTACAACTATCATAAGATATTAGACCTAACATTTCTTATATAATCATTTTATAAATTAAATAAAAAAACCTAGATATACCTATGCTTGTTAATCAAGTTACTCAACCATCAGAGAAAGTGTCAATCTATCTATAAGAAGTTTTTTTTATCTCAGAGATATTACAAAACAAAAGAATGAAGATGGACTTGAAATTAATCAAAAGTCTTTCAAAAATACTAGTGTAATATTCCTCGTCTTCTATATCATTTTGATCTTCTTTTATAATTGATTTCTCCAAAGATGGTTAAGTAATGGGTTATAACTGACTTTTAATTCATTATTGGTTATGAATTAATTGAATTTAATTTAGTCAATTAAATTTAAATTATTACCTAACTCTTTTTATACTTTAAAATAAGTCTTAAAATCAAAAGTAAAAATAATAAATCAAGGGGACTAACTCTAGTCGGGTGAGCGTCGTTAGACATTATAATCACCTAAATAAAATAATTATGCAAAAATATCTAAACAACATAAGTAATTAAATGAAAAATATTACATCTAACATTTATCCATATGCATTAAAATATAAGCTAAAATATCCATATCAAAATATTCTTGTCTAAAATTCTTTTAACTATAAAAACCACTATCAAGCAATTGAAAATGTTTTTAAACTGTAAAACCACTATCAATTAAAAATTAAAATAAGTATCTAACAAATATCAAATTATAATAAGTATTTATAAAAACTTTCACTCATCCTCTAAATCTCATAGCATTTTAATTAATGGGTATCCCTTATCACTCATGTACTCAATATAATACATATTTGTCACTAAGAACTTGATCAACTTCACTACCGCCTCATCTTCTTCATCATCCACTTCCAAATTTAATTTTTTCACCATCCTAGTTACTATTGGTGATGCTGAAGGACTAATTTTTTACCTTTTATTATTCAATGGTAATATTCTTTCCTCCAGCTGATGACAAGGAAAATATACAAGGGTAATCTTAGAAAAAGTGGCATATGGAGTAACAAGTTTATGAGATGGAAGCTTTCAGTTTAAAATTACTAATGCATGATAAGGGTGTAACTTAGTACCCTATTGTAATTCATATTGAGGAAAATATTCATCTAGATAAGGATAATGATGAGAAACTAAATTATCTTTTGAATGTAAAGTGGTTTGCATTCTTTGAGAACCTCTAGAACTTTCACGTCCATATGGATGATTTATCCAATTAGTTCTTCTTTAACCTCTATTACCTCTAGTATTCATAGGGTTAAATGGTAAGGCTTCCAAAACATTATAGAAATCAAGATTAATAGCATCAAAGTGAATTGACATATGAGTTCCCCTATTAAAAGGTATGGATAAACTCTTACCAAATCTCTTACCAACATAAAAATGATGTCTAGACACAGAACTATGAGAAAAGGAATTTTACCTATTGTTAGGTTAATATATTCTCCATTGATTTCCTTGGTTATTATTTAAATTAGGGGAGTCCATCTTGAAATTCTAAAAATAAAATATATCAACCAAAATTATTTGAAAATCACATATCAAATCTATAACTCCACCAAATGTCTAAAAAATATAAACAAATTTTAATTAAGATTAAAATTTGAAAATAATATATTATCAAGATAGACATAATCCATTAAAAACTAAAATCATTACTCATGAACTCCATTCAACATTACCAAAAACAAACTGACAAACTTACTTTTTTAGACAAAATTGACTATTTCAAAATCTTATAAACCCAACTTTTTCAAACTTTAAATAGAAAAACTTTCAATAATCTTGTGGTCTCAATTTTCTTAACATATTTGTATGTTAATAACAAAGAAATAAATAATTTATTCAAGATTTGATAAATTTATTCTTTTAATACTGAACTTCCTTTCAACTTCCATCATCAATGTCAAAATATTAGAGTTATATATAATTTTAAAGCCAAAGAAAATAACACAGAGAACTACTTTGAAAATTGAGCCAAAGACAACAACACTGTGAACCCACTATGAAAATTGTATTCATTATCAAATGTACCAATCATAACTATTTATGACAAAATTTTCATGTTTCAAAAGATATTTTGTTCATATAGGAGTTCAAAACTCAAATGCATTCAAATATACCAAGAACTCTATACTAATCAAAACCTTGGTGCTCACACCAAACCTGTATTATAATAAATTACATATAAATTTACCAAACATTTTTCACAAAATTAAGTATTTGAATAAAATCTCAAATATTCTACTCATTCTCATACCAAAAAACCTATATCTTCTATAATCATTTCATAACTGATATTTAAATTTTTTTAAAAGCTTAACAACATGCAAAAAAAAAAATCATCACTTTATATTTCATAGAATAACATCTTATATACTTCATATTTCAAAGTCACTCTATAATGAATATCTTCAAGAAAATGCACAATAAAACCTATATTTTCCTTTTAAAATGTTTTGCATGAAAAACTAATTGAATAACCATTTAACTAGCTTCTGTCAAGTTTACTGATTTAAACCAACTTCTATAAGATTCATCAAATTGATTTTAGCTGAGATTAATAATAAATACCTTATAATTATCTTACTTATGAAAATGAAATGGAAATATAGCTTACCTACAAATTTATTTAATAATTAATATTTTTTTCCTTCAGCTCCAACACTTTGCTTCCACTGCAAGCTTGTCAAGAATGAGATAACTAACCAAAATAACTCTACCTTATGTATTTTGTTTTAACTTTAAGTACTAAATGACTCGTGTTAAAACAAGATTGGCTAACAAGTTTGTTAATACTTATCTCTATCTCCACCAAAAATTTAAGAAACTTTGACAAAAATAGTGATGACCTTTATTACCACTAAACCTTCCCCTAAAAATCTTGGATCGATGCACAATAGACCATTGTTAAATTCTAGAACTTACAGAGGAATAAAAAAAATTAATATATGTGTCAAATCCTAAGTAAATCAATAACCATTATTTTCCATTTAAAACCAATAACAATGCTTCAAACATAAGACCCAACTCAAGAAACACTTCACAACCTTTGCATTTAATTTAAGTCATATTCAATATGACCACAATCAATACAATAGACATATAACCTTGCAAAATGCCACCTTTAATTCAAAGATCTATAACCTTATAACCATACCATAATGCAAAATATTTTATCAAAGTATTCAAAATAAGACCCTGAAAACTATTTAGATCACTAAAATAAATTTTATAAACATTGATAAAAATAAACCAGAATTTTAACAATAATTACGATGAATTTATAATCCATAAATATAATTCATTCGACAATGATCAAAATCATCCTAATCACTTTACATTTAACTCCTAATCACAAAATGCTATCTTCTTGATGATCTTATATATATCACAAAGATTCTAATTTTGATCTTTAACTGATAATCATAAACATGAATTTTGTTAATATGGATATATCTAATTATTCATTAAATTCATAAATGATTTCAAAACCACTTGTAATGTAGAGAAATAATTTAACCATATACAAAGTCATGATAAACATTTCAACATAAACTGTATATTTAAATGGCATAATGAACTAAGACCCCCAAGTGGAAATTTTAGACATTACAAAAATATTGTTGATACGATAGAATCATCACAAAGTACTTGTTTTAAAATATAAGGAGGGGTGTTGAAAAATAGGCTCAATACTGGAAACCTTGTTAGTTGGTTTTAATAATGGAATAAGGTAGCAAAAATATAAAATTTGCCTATTAAAAATAAAAGACTTGAGAGTGAAATCAAGGTTAATTATTTCTCAAGCAGTTAGACATGAAACCCTTTATTTATGAAATTTTAAGGGATGAGGTGTTCGATTAGCATGGCACAAAAAACAAGAAAAATTAAAAAATGAATTTTGGGTTGAATAAGTAATTAATTACAAAAAGCCTTAAACACAATTTATAAAAATAAGTAACACTTTTAAACATATTAATAACCATTTTCAAACTCATTTATAAAGTAAAACTAAATCATGTCATGTAAAATCATCTTATGATTATTGAATACTTACAGACATATTGTAGTTTCTACCTATTGTCTTTCTTTTTGATGAACTTCATTGAGGTAACCAAATATGATCCAATAAAATAATAAGAAAAAATATAAAAAGAATTGCAAAATAAAAGAAGACAAAGAAAATAAACCAAACCAAAAACAAATAAGAAAAAACAAGAAAGTAAGAGCTAATGAACAAACAGTTTTAAATGATGACCATTGACTAAATAACACAACAAATTTCCTTCCAAATCTTGTAAATGAAAAAAAATTACCAAGTATAATAGCAATTATATATGATCCTAACCGAAGTGAATCAAATTTATGATGTTTACCTAGATCTTCATGAGATTATCTCAATAAATAACTATATCTCCAACCTTAAATATGTTATTTTAAACTTTTTTGTCAAAAAAATTCTTTAACTTCTTTTTGAATTCTTGCAACTTGTGTAAAATAATAAGTTTACTTTCATCAAATGCTATTAAATTCTTTAATCTTTGTTCAATTAGATTTGTATCCTATAATAAGTAATGTAAAGTTTTATTGGTAGATAAAATTTGTAATTCTATTGGAAAAGTAACTTTAAAACTATAATTCAACATAAAAGGTATCATGTAGCTACTTTGACTATAGTTCTATTTACCCATAATTCCTCAAATATTTTAATATGTCAATTTCATTTATTTTCATAGACTATTTTCTTCATAATAAATATCATATTTTTTTTTGTGAATTTAGCTTACCCATTCCCTTGAGGGTAATACTTAAAGGAATTATTAAAAAATATAGAATAACTTCCTAAAAATTCTTAATACTCATTAAAAGTAAACTGAGAACATTATCTAAGACAATCTCATAAGGTACACCCAATCTAAAAAAGATCTGATCTTCAAGAAATGTAATTACTTTAGATGTCATTAAACTTTTTAAAACCTTTGCTTCATGCCACTTTGTGACATAGTTTCTATTCAAAGATATCTATGACCATTAGAATAAGGAGGATGAATATCAGAAATAAAATCAATTCCCCATTTTGAAAATGATTTTTTTAGAATAATGAGATTCAAAGGCATTGCTAGTAATCTATCCCTACCAACAAATAATTGACAAGGCATACAAGAATGTACTAACATATAAGCATCTTGAAATAATGTAGGTTAATAATAACCTACATGTAAAATCTTATAAGTTTTTATTTTTTTAGTATAATGACCACCTCATCTACCTTCATGAAATCCTTTAAGAACCCTCTGAGTTTGATCATGAGTTAGACATCTTAGTAATAAACAATCTCAATTTCAATAAAAAAATATTTTCAAGTAAACAAAATTTTAAACCCTATACTCTTATTGACCTTCTTTGTCTTTTATTTGAATTTTTAGGATAAGCTTGGTTTTGAGAATAATATACAAGGTCATGATACCATTCATCTTCTGCTATTAAACAATCTCAAACCTTCATTTCTAGTCCAAAATTGAATTTTTTTGAAAAATAAGTAACTTTCATAGATTGAAAACGTGCTTTAAATTTTAAAGAGTCATCAATAGATAAAACCAAGGCATTTATATTGGAAGAAGCATTTTTAGCTAAATACTTTGCTAATTCATTTTCTTTGATAGTTTTTATTGTCTCAAATTCTTGGATTCTTAAAATCCACTTTGCTAGCCTTCCTTGAAAAATATGTTATTTTAAAAGATAGGATAAAATGGGAACATTTGACCTTACTACCACTTTATTTCCCATTAAAAAATGATGTAATTTAATTAAAAAAGAAACGAAAGATAAGACAATTTTTTCAATAAGATGATACATGGTTTTTGTGTCTTTTAGAACTTGACTCATATATCCAATAGGTATTTCACTATTACTTTTATCCTCTTATGTAATCATAACACCTATTAATTTATCTATATCATTAACATAAAGAATGAAAGGACTAGACAAATTAACTTTAGAAATCATGGGTGTACTTAAAATAACATTCTTTACATTGATAAGATTTGTTTTTGGGAATAACTATGTAAAGATTTTTGCCTCGATGTTTTGGATCACCTTTCATGTTTTAGATAGCATTATTTTCATATCTTTCTCCTGAAGAAGGATCATAGGAGGTTATTTGAAACATTGAGGAAAACATCTTTACATAGTTATTCCCAAAAAACAAATCTTATCAATGATATGGACTGTGAAAATATTAAAACTAATATTCTTTACATTATTAAAAACAAAATCAACTTCTACATCCAAAAAATATGAATGATTTTTCTAAAGAAAAATCTATAAAATATTATATTTATCAACAAAATCTAATATAAATTTTCATTCAAAATTTATTTTTTCAAAGAAATATCTAAGACCCGATTGATCTTTAGGTGGTAAAAACTCTTCCTTTACTTTAACATGTTTAGGATCAATGGCAATTACATTCTTAGAAATAACATGCCCTAATAATTTACCTTCCATAACACCAAAAATAGACTTTTTAGGATTAATGGAAATACCATATCTTCTACATCTTTTGAAAACTTCACGTAAATGATCTAAATGCTTTTTTCTTTTTCTAGAATGAACTGTAATATCATCTAAGTAGACTTGCATAGAAATATAGATTAACTCATCCAAAGCTACATACATGATTCACTCAAATGTTTCACCTGCATTCATAGTATCAAAGTCCATCCTATTAAAGTCAAAATTTCTTATTTGAGTTGTAAATGTTATATTGCACCTATCATCTAGGTTCACATATATCTAATTATAATCTAAAAATCTATCAGGTAAAGAAATCATTTTGGATCCTATAGCTTGTTATATAATTTAATCAATACTTGGAATATAAAAATTATCCTTTATGCTACCTTTATTCAAATCTATAAAATATATGCAAAGTTTAATATCTCTATTTTTTTTGTATAGGCACTAGATTTGCAGCCCATTTGAGAATATGTTATGGGAAAAATGACACCATCGTCAATTTATCAAGCTCTTTGTTGATGGTGTCTTCAAAAAAAGGGATTATCCTACATATTTTATACCTGACATGTTTAATATCAATTTTAATATGAATATCATGTCTTACATAAGGATGATCATATCCTTTTAAATCTTTGTAAGACCAGGCAAAAACATCAATGAATTCCTTAAAAATTTTAGTAAATTTAACCTTCTCATCAGGAGTACATTGTATTCCCAAATAAACAAACTTTAGTTCTTCATTATATCTAAGGTTTATTGGGATAGTTTCTCCAATAATCCTTTTATAATGTTATTCAATTCATGATAACTTAGGCTAATCATTAGGAGAAAACATGGATTCTTAGATTACCAAATCAACAAGTAACTTATTAGTATTTAATTATAAATAATCTCCACAGTTAAGATCATAATCATAGATATCAAAATAATTTTCTTTTGTAAAGGCATCAATATGTTCATCATAATAAAAAACAAGCCAAATTTCATTTAAATTGGGAATTTTAGGCCTAAATATTTCTAAAAAATAAAAATATATAGTAGGCTGTATTTCACTTATTGTAGTGTTTGAAGCAAAAACAACAAGTTTATCAACATGTAAATTGAATTATCTGAGAATGTGCATGATATTAATTACTTTAAAATGTTCATCACAGTAAAAAACAAGCTAGCTTTCATTTAAATCAATAATTTTAGGCCTAAATATTTCTACAAAAGAAAACTCTATAGTAGGCTCTATTTCACTTATTGTAGGGTTTGAAGCAAAAACAACAAGTTTATCATCATGTAAATTTAATTTTGTGAGAATGTGCATGATATTAAAAGTTTCAAAATGTGCACATAAAGACCAAACCTTTTGAGTATAGCGATGAAAATAAGTTTGGTTTATCTTATAAATTTTATTTACTTGTTTGATAATCAATTTAAAATCACCAAAAAATTCAAAGTGTTTAACATTCAATTCTATATATTTTTCCAAACTAAGACATAGATATTCAAACTCTATTGTATTGTTATTAGTATCAAAGCACAACTTATAAACATAATGATGTATTATACCCATGGGATAAAAAAGAAAAATTCCTGCACCATTGCCAGCTTGTGAACAAACACCATCAAAATATAAAATCCATAAATCATTTTTGGAAAATAAATTATGTTGTTGCTATTCAATTTCATCAAGAGTCATTAACTCATATGTACCAATTCCCATTTTAACATGAGTCACAATAGGAGGTAATGAATCAGTTGGGATCTTATACCAATCTTCTCTTCGAATAAAAAAAATTTCATTTTCAATTAGAACATAAGTGTTAATTTTTCCAACAAATGCATTAGTTGATTTAGACCAGTCTCTACCTAAAAACATTGCATAATTACTATCTATATCCAAAATCTAAGCATTAGTCGTACACCTAATTCTCTCATCTTATGCAACATTAATTACAAGATCTTAAAATTTACCACAAGTTTTTATTTGACTTGATTCAAAACCAATTAAATTTATATTATTTTTTTAATAATAAATACCTAACTGATTAGCTATAGATTTGGGCATAATATTCTTTGATGCACCTGTGTCTAAAATGTGGTTATGTATAACTTTGTTAGCAATATTGATAGATATATAAAAAAGTGGTATATAATCTATATGAGGGTCATAAATTTGAGTAAGAATAAAATATTGAGTATCCTCATTATTTTTACTATCTTCCTAAAATCCTAAAATATTTTTTGAATTTGGGTTTTTAATAGCTTCATTAATTTTCACTAGTTATCCTAGCAAACTAGTAGCTTTTAATAATGAAAACCCTACCTTAATGGATGATAAATCATAAATAATATTATAAGATGCTACATTTGGATGACATATGTGTGTATAATTTTTAGGATTAAAAAGATGATATTATAAATTATTAAAACTTATTGATAAAGGATCATTATATTTGGGATTCATTATAACATTATCTAAGGTTACATTATTCTGAATATTTTTTACGTTTATCTTGGTTTTGAATATAATTTTTATTATTATTTGTTGTTTTGAAATAATTTATATTTATAGTATTAAAAACATAATCATGTGTGGTTTTAGTATCATCCAAATATTCACTAATCCCACAGATATTTATATTTTCAGCTAGATCAAATGTAATATTTTCCTTAACTTAGATATATCTTTTAAATATTTTATTAGCTACACACATATTTGGGTCATGATCTAATTCACAAATGTACAATAAAGAAATTTTTCTTCAATTTGATTCTTTTGAGAAAATGATGACTTAATTTATGAAGATGTTTATCATTTAATTGTCTCTTAATGGTGACCATCTCTTTGCTAAAATTATGAATGGCTTTTTGAATTTTTGCATTGTCAAAATTTACCTCTGTCATGGTTCTATCATTAAAACCAACTTTTTTCAACTTCTTTTCATATTCTATGCAGAAAGTTACAGTTTCATCATAGTCCATAATATCTTTATCCTCTATATCTATTTTATATTTTATAGGTAAAGAATTACAAAAATATAACCTTGACAACTTCTTAGATGGCCTAACATCAGGTGAATTTTTTTGACATAACCTAGTAAATCTACTTATGAAACCATGAATGGTTTCACCTAGATTAATTAAAATATTAACCAGTTCATTTATTAGATCTAAATCCTTTTTAGACTTACTTAATCATAACTCTAATCAATCTTCAATATCTTTCCAAGTGCTAGTAACATTTTTTGAAAGACTAATAAATTCTTGGTAAGATTTACCTTCCAAAGTTTTTTAGAAAACTATAAGAGAAACCTTTTCATTAGCAATACCAAGAGTAACATAAACTAGTTTGAAAACATCTAAATGATCCTCCCATAACTCATTAGGGCTCATTGAAAACTTAGGAATTTTAAATCCCTTTAACAGAGGTAATTTAATTTTTTGAGCACCAATATTTATTGTATTTACATGAATCCAATAATTTTCTAAGGGTTGTTCAACATCTTCATCTAAATAATTATCTTTATTAGTTACTTTAGCTCAATCTCTATTATTTTGAAGAACTAGAATCAAATATTGAAACCTCTATTGTTATTTTTATTCATCTTCCATCTAAATTTTTTAATGTGTTAGTTACTTGATTAGATTTATCAATAAGAGAAATAAAATCTTTAGGATAAATGAATCAAAAATAAAATGAATTCTAGGTTCAGGATTAATGTGTAAGATTGCTTCTCTTTCAAACTATGATTGTTTTATTGAATATGAGTTTGTATTTTGCATGTAAGACTTGCTTGAGCATAAATAATTTATGCTTATTCTAATTATTCATTAATCACTTCAATAATATGAAATAAATCATAAGGTTTAATATACCAAGAAAAATGTTTCAAACTAGAAGCAATGTCAACCTGTTCTCCAATAATGTCAATTAAGGGTTGGATAACTAGGTGTTGAACTCTAATGGTCATGGACAACAAAAAATAAAATAAGATTATTAAACTTTTCTAGTGGAATAACCAATTTTTTTTATGACTAAATTTATTACGTTAATAAATTATCCCTTTCACATATCACTAAGGTTAAAATAGAATCGTACCATTTTAATAGTTTGATCTAAAATATCTATAAAGGAGGTTTTAAATGATCTAGGATAATAATATGTATGTCAAATACTCAAAAACACTTAATTATTAATTTAGAAATTAAATGTTCTCTCTGAAAGAAAGAAACAAATATGATTATGCAATCAATCCTATTCGATAGAGAAAATCTATGAATTAGATAAACTCTTGAAGAAAAGATTTATGTTCCTTATATTTATTTATGAATCAACAACTGTTATAATATGTTATGCTTAACTCAAAAGAGATCTAATAAAAATATTAGAAAGATACAAACAAAATATTGAAATGATAACCAAAGAAAGAGACAAATATAACAACTAACATTTTAAAGAGATGTAAAACCTAAATCTAAGAAAGACAAGAAAATAAACAAAAAGCAAAACAACATTAATCTAATGGAATAAAATAATTCTAATAAGAGTAATCCATAATGAAACTAATAAAATTAATAAAACTAAACAAATAAAGAAAGAAAGCTAAATCAAACCAAGAAGCATGAGATTCTTTAATGCTTTTTTTACATGAATGAGTTCGTGAAAACTAACAAGAAGGGTTTCTCCCATGCGGACCTTCAATGACATTGGCTAGAGATATGTCTCTAGGTAATGAAATTTATGACTTTAGAGGTAAGTATACCCTAATCTTTTCTCATCATTTTTTTCTATTAAACCATTTTTTGGGTTATAAGATTAGCCTATCATTATACCTAATAAAGTCATTAGAATAAATTATCTTGGCTCACCAAGTCAATGAGTCTAACCCCATTCTGTATTAGAGGCTTATTCTACTACTTATTAAGCATGGTCAAACTCTACAAGGGAGGGAGGTCCTCTGGGAGGATCCTCTATCAAGGAGGACTCGCAAGAGGACTCCCTAGAGGAGGACCCCACCTCAGGGTCTTATCACCCATCTGTTATCACTCCCTAAGAAAGTCTATCTAAATCTTCTATCGAAGACCTTCCACTTAATATTTTTATTCCCAAACCCAAGTTGATCTTCTTAGATGAGGGAACTTTTGTGAAGGCTATCAAGAATGAAAAATTCCTTCTACCTGATGAGCTCAAAAAAAAACAAAGAACAATTTGACATTTTTAATAATAGGGTGTAAGAGGTTAGTCTAACTCTAGCTAGCCTTATACAAGAGTGGAATGCCCTACATAGATAGGTAGACTCAACTATTCAATCCTTTGTCTAGTCCACTAAGCTAAACTAGACCACTATTAAGTAGTTGTTAAAGTTTATGAACCTCCCACCTAGTTCCCTTAATTTTAATCCTATCAAAAAGACATCCCTGTAGATTCAAGGCCAAAAAAGGCCACGCATGATTCTCCTAGGTGATAGTGTAGAAGTTCTTGGCAAGCATACGATGGAAAAGGTCTCTAAGATTAAGTGGAGAATTCTTGAGAAGATATATGAGGAGGAGAAAGAAACACTAAAGGGTCCCCCCTCCTAATATTTTTTTATGTTGTTATTTTTCTTTATTTTTGGTACTCTATATCTATTTCTTGTTGTTTTTGTTATTCAGCTATGGTTTGGCCTATTAATCTTTTTGTATAATAATTTTATGGTTCCAATATCTTTATAAAATCAAATTATTTACCCGATCAAATAAATGAATAAATAAAACTAAATCAATTTCAAAAACTAAAAATAATTAAGGAATTAATTAAATAACTTAAGTTACTTAAAATTAGAAATTTAACACAAATAACTAAAAGTAACATAATCTAAGTCTATAAATATTTAAAGTAACTAAATAATTAAATCAAAATATTATTAATAAAACACCCTCATTAAACTAAGACCTAAATTAAGAAAATAATCTAAAGATTAAACAAAGATTTGTGAGTCTTTTAAAAAAGAGTCATCTTATCAAGTAAATTAAATTTTATTAAGAAACATCATTTTTAATATAAAAAATCTTTAACATAACAACCAGTACAATATCAATTGATCAAAAAACATGTCAAAAATAATGAAGTATTCATAAATATTTAAGCTAAGTAGTTAGATTATACTCATATGACTATAAATCTACAACCATCATAAGATATTAAACCTAACATTTCTTAAATAATCAATTTATAAATTGAACAAATAAACTTGGATATACCTATGCTTGTTAATTAATTTACTTAACTGTCAGAGAAAGTGTCCTCGATCTATTTTCAAGGGTTGTTTATCTCATAGATATTGCATAGAAAAAACTATGAAAATAGACTTGAAATGAATCAAAATTCTTTCAAAAATACCCTTGTAATGTTCCTCCTATTTAATGTCATTTTGATCTTCTTTTATAATCAATTCCTCCAAAGATGGTTAAATAATGGGTTATAATTAACTTTTAGTTAGTTATTGGTTATGATTTAATTAAGTCAATTAAATTTAAATTATTACCTAACTCTTTTTAGACTTTAAAATAAGTCTTAAGATCAAAATTAAAAATAACAAATCAAGGGGACTAACTCTAATTGGGTGGGGCCCCTTAGACATTATAACCACCTAAATAAAATAATTATGCAAACATATTTAAACAATGTAAGTTATTAAATGAAAATTATTGCATCTAACATTTATCCATTTACATTAAAATATAAACTAAAATATCCATATCAAAATATTCTTGTCTTAAAATGTTATGTTTTAACTATAAAAATCACTATCAAGCAACTGAAAATGTTTTTAAACCATAAAACTACTGTCAAGAAAAAAATAAAACAAGTATCTGACAAGTATCAAATTTTAACAAAGTATTTTTGAAAATTTTCACTCATCCTTTGAATATGATAGTATTTCAATTAATGGGTAGCCTTTATCAGTTTTGTACTCAATATAACTCATACTAATCATCGAGAACTTGATCGACTTCACTTCCTCCTCATTTTCTTCATCATCCACTTCCAAATTTATGTTCTTGACCATCCTGGTTACTGTTGGTGACTATGAAGGACTAATTTATTGATTTTTCTTGTTCAATGGTAATATTATTTCCTCCAATTAATGATGAATAAAAATTTCAAGGTTAAGCTTAAAACAACTGGCATATGGAGTAGAAGGTTCAGGAGATGAAGTTTTTAGTTCAAAGGTACTAATGCATGAGAAGGGTGTAACTTAGCAACCTATTGTATGTTATGTTTAGACAACTATTCATCTTGATTAGGAGAATTAAAATAAATTTAATTATCTCATGAATGTAAAGCAATTTACATTCTTTGAGAACCACTAGAATTTTCAAGTCCATATGGATGATTTATACAATTAGTTATTCTCCAACCTTGATTTCATCTAGTATTTATAGGGTTAAATGGAAATGCTTATAGAATATTACATAAATTAGGATCAACACAATTTTAGTGAATTTACATATGAGTTCCCCTATTAAAAGGTTTGTAGAAACTCCTACCAAATCTCCTACCAACAAAAAATGACCTCTAGACACAAAGCTATGATAAAAAAAGTTTTCCCTATTATTAGGTTAATCTTTTATCCATTGATTTCCCTAGTTATTATTTGAATTAGGGGGAGTCCACCCTAACATTATAAAAATAAAATATATCAACCAAAAAATTTTGAAAATTGCATATCGAATCCATAACTCCATTAAATTTCTAAAAATATAAATAAATTTCAATAAAGATTAAAATTTAAAAACAATATATTATCAAGATAGACATAATCTATTAAAAATTAAAATTATTAATCATGAACTCTATTCACTATTACCAAAAACAAACTGATAAACTTAATTTTTTAAATAGAACTGACTATTTTAAAATCTTGTAAACCCAAAATTTTCAAACTCTAAATAGACATAAAATTTCAATAGCCTTGCAATCACAATTTTATTAACATAGTTGTATGTCAATAACAGAGAAATCAATAATTTATTTAAAATTTTCCAATTTTATTCCTTTAATACTAAAAACTCCTTTCAAATTCTAGCACTGATGTCAAAATATCAGAGAACTATATAATGTCAAAGCCAAAGAAAATAACAAAGAGAACCCACTGTGCAATTTGAGCCAAATACAACAACACTACGAACCCACTACAAAAATTGTATTCACTTTAAATTGAACCAATCATAACAATTAATGAAAAAAATTACATGTTTAAAAATATATTATGTTCATATAGGAGGAGTTTAAAACTCAAGTGCATGCAAATATATTAAGAACTCTATATTAATCAAAACCTTACTACTCAGATCAAACTCGTATTATAATAAACTACATATAAATTTCTCAAATATTATTCACAAAACTAAGTATTAGAATAAAATCTCAAATATTTTGCTTAGTCTCATACCAAAAAACTTATATCTTCTATATTCATCTAATAACTGATATTTAGAAAAAATTGTCAAAGTTTAATGACATGTATAAAAAATTTCATCACTTTACATTTCACAAAATAACATCTTATATACTACATGTTTCAAAATCACTTTGTAATGAATATATTAAATAAAATGCATTGTAAAATCTATATTTTTCTTTTAAAACATTTTTCATGAAAAACCAACTGAATAACCATTTAACTAGCTTCTGTCAAGTTGACTGATTTAAACTAGCTTCTATAAAATTCATCAAACTAATTTTAGCTAAGATTAATAATAAATACCTTATAATTGTCCTAATAATGAAAATTAAATGGAAACATACCTTCCTAAAAATTTATTCAACATTTTTTTATTTTTTCCTTCAACTCTAGTGCTTTGCTTCCACCATGAGCTTGTCAAGAATGAGAACTAACAAAAATAACTCTACCTTATGTATTATGTTTTATCTTGAAGTATTAAATGACTATGTGCTGAAATAGGATTGGCTCATAATTTTTTCAATACTCATATCTATCTTGACCAAAAATTTAAGAAACTTTGACAAAAATAGTGATGAACTTTATTACCACTAAACCTTCCCCTAAAAATCTTGAACTGATGCATAGTACACCACTCTTAAATGCTAGAATTTATGGGGAAATAAAATAAATCACAATATATCCACCAAATACTAGGTGAATTAATAACCATTATTTGTCATTTAAAAATATTAATCATTCTTCAAATACAAGACCCAACTCAAGTAACGCTTCACCACCTTTACATTTATCAAAAACCACATAAGTCATATTTAATATAACCACCATCAACGTAATAGACATTTAACCTTGTAAAATACCACCTTTAATTCAAATATATATAACCTTTGACCCATACCATGATGAAAAATACTTTATTAAAGTATTTAAAATAAGACCCTCATAACTATTAAGGTCACCAAAATAACTCTTATAAATATTGTTAAAAATAAAACATAATTTCAAAAATACTTATGATGACTTTATAATCCATAAATATAATTCATGTAACAATGATAAAAATAATCTTGAGCACTTTAAATTTAAATCTTAATGACAAAATGATATCTTCTTGATGATCTCTTATATATCACAAAGATTCTAAATTTATTCCGTAACTAATACTCATAAACATGAATTTTGATAATATGGATATATCTAATTTTTCATTATATTCACAAATGATTTTGAAACCACTTATAATGTAGAGCAATAATTTAACCATATACAAAGTCATGATAAACTTTTCAAAATAAAACTAAGATCTCCAAATGGAAATTTTAGACGTTACGACAATGTCATCGATATGGTAGAATCATCACAAAGTAATTTTTTTAAAAAGAAAAGGAGGGGTGTCAAAAAATAGGCTCAACATAATGGATACTCAATTTAAAGGTTGTGCATTCAGTCCCCCTAATTTTATTATGTTTTAAGTGGGGGAGGTGCTCATTTTACTCTTGGTGCATCACCACATTTCACTTTCAACAAACCTCTTACCTTCTCCCTCCCTTTTCCCTCAAAATATTTAGGTTTATCATTATTTGTAGCTTTCATCTCACTCTTATAGGTCTATGCATTGGTCTTAAACTAGGTGCACTTACATTATAAGGAATCCATCCTATTCTAGAGGTTCATCTCAAGGATTAAAAGAGTCCCACACCTTTGGGATGTTCCCATTGTTGTGATGAGACATCAAATATCCTATGCATGCAGGTAAATTGAATACATATGCACCTAATACCAAGCACTTCTGCACCTTATGTCAAATGATCACACTCTAAGCCTACTATAAAATCCTTCCCATACATAGACCATTAATGGGTGCATGTTTCGAATGAAAAAAATACCATTAAAGCATAAATATTATCTTAGAAAACCATATTTTTTATCTATACATGAAAGAATGAAACCAAGTTTTGATCATATTATGTCTAAGGTCATAAATTAGTAGATAATTATCATTTGTAAACAACAAAATTTGTTGAATATCATATGGGTTCATACACAATTTATTGACCAATTATAAAAAATAAGGTCAATATGGATCATAAAAAGAAGACTAAAACAACTTAGTACTGGCCATGAAAAGGTAAAAAATTAGAATCTATATAATATGTCTGATTGAATTCAAATATAAATATAAATTCATTTCAAAAATATATCCATCCCTTTGTTTTAATGTTTTGAATCAAGATTTTGAAAAATAAATCTTGAATATTTTTGAGAAATGAAAAATAGATAGCTTCCATGATAAGTTATCATTTCTCCTCTTCCCATATGATATATTGGGAATATGAATGTTGTGTATTAAAGTCTATACAAATGGTGGTATCACATGTTTTCAAAAAAAAAATTGCATTATATATTTCATGCCAAATTCTCTTAACAATCTAAAACAAATGTTTTTAGAGGAAAAAGTGGAATATTTCAAGAAGAGATATCCATACTTAAAGATAAATTTTATAAATGGATAATGTCAAATAAGAACATTTTGTTTACCCTAGTTTCAAATAAAAAAAGTTCTTATTGAAAAATAATAAAATAAGATAGAAGTGTAAGGGAAATTTTTCTAGACAATTTTAAGTCATGAATGTTAGTAGATTTTTATTTGATAGGGTACATTAAATTTAATGTTGTGAAAAAGTTTGATATTCATTAAATCCAATTTTTCACCTTTGTTATGAGTTTGGATATTGGAAAGGAAATCAAAAAATAAAAACTAATACTATAAGAAAAAAGAATAATAAAAAAATAAATGAAGAAATAAATTTATCAAAAGATGTTAACCCCCTTTATAAATTTATATATCATCTTTCACTACTAGTACCCAATTGAAGGATAAATATACATTTTAGTTAACATTCCAAATTTATTTTCCATTTCAATGGAGCATAAATTTGACATGATTAAAAGAACATCTCCTTTTCCTTTGTCCTGAAGTTGTTATTGTCAATTTCCATAATGTTGTAACAAAATTTATAGGAAGTGATATTATATATTTTGTCTCCTGCATTGGTTCTAGTTCCATTGTTTATGTTTGTTTATTTTTTGTCCCAATGTTTGAAGCACTCTTATTTCATAAATATATTTCTCCCTACATGGAAATACTTTAAAACATGAATGAAATAATTTTTTAAGGATGATATATAATTCTAAATGAATAAGGTGGGTTTCAGGGATTCATAGTTATTTATGGCATATATGGCATTAATCACAAAAAAACATCATTGAGGAAGATGTGGCCATAGAATTTGACAAGTCACATATAAAACCTTTGGATATTATGTGCCCAATGGATATTGGGATTTTGGTATTAGAGCATCTATTTATGTTTGAGATATTTGTTGGTTTTTGGGAGCACATGATTAACATATATAGTATAAACTCATCCCTTATTCAATTATTTATAATGGGTAAAATGCATTTCAATAAACAACAAATTTAAAAAGAAATTCTATAATATGCATAGTTGAGAATATAAATTAGGAGATGATGTGTAAAATTTAATACATATATTTGATGATAAAACAAGGTGAGAGACCCCAAAAATAAATGCATATTACTCTTACCAGATATTACTACATATTCATATTATTAACAAAAAAAAAAAAAAAAAGTTTTTTTATTAGAGTTGATTCAACCATTACAATTAAGGATGTTCATAAATGAAGAAATATACCAAGAAAGAACAACTTCCAACCTAGAAAAAATAAGTGTCTCTGTAGAAGAATATGATGACATGAGTAAAGACTTAGATAATCATCTAAATGTTGTGAAATTGGTGGTGATGAAAATAATAGGTACATCAAAGTAAACACTATTAATTTCATTTTAAAACTAGTTACCACTTATGTTGTTTAATTTTTATATTTTCAATTATTTTTGAATCTTAATATTATTATTTGATGCAGTGGATCAAAAAATCACTTTTTTATTGTTGATTTATATGGGTTGATAATACAAAAATGTAAATCAAAAAATAAAGGAACATTCCAAATAAACAGTGAGTAATTTCAACTAATAAGAATGGTGGCCCAATTTCTAAATATTGTATCTGTGTAATTTCAACTTACATTTTGGACTTTGTTTTATATGGATAGAAATGCATAAAAAAATGTAAAAAAATTACTATAATAAGATAAAGTAGAGTGTCATATATATTTTTTGGGAGTAGAGCATTGTGATAAAAAACATATGAAATATATCTTAAGAATCTAGATACAATTTGGGTTGATGTTCAATTTTCTTATAACATTGAAAACACTATTATAGTTTATTTTATCAAATTAAGGTGTTCTTGGAGATAATTTGATTATATCTATGAAGGTCATTCAAGATCAATAACTAAAAAATACAAAGTGATGATGATTACATTATTTATATAACTATCCTTAATTGGTAATGAAGAAGACGTGATAAAAAATTTAAAGCATCCTAGCTTATTTTTAGATTGTTGCAGTCATACAAGTAAGGATTAAGGTTTTATGACATAAAATAGAAAGATTAAATTTATATATAATTAGCAATTTTATTAGTGTTTAAATTTTATTTTCTACGCTTACATGAAGTATGAACTACCAATTAGATATTTCCATTATATACTATAATATGACTATAATGTTAATTTTTACATCTATGACTAGAATGTTAGTTGAAAATTAGATATTCCTTGAAATTGATCTACTAATGTTGTCTATAATGTAAATTATCAAATTTTAGAATTCTATGATGTTCACATTATTAATAGCTAATAGTTAAATGTATATAATGTGAGCATAAAAATATATTATGTATATAGATTTGAGGTTGATTAGTGAGAGTTTATATGGATCTTGAGATCCCCATATATAGCCTATGCACTTTCTATATAAATGCTATGTAATTCTTTGAATGATTCAATTTGAGTACGAATTATTATTATTATTATTATTATTATTATTATTATTATTATATATTTAGCTCTTCCAAATAATATCACCAATTAGATATTTTAATTTATGATTTGTGTGAATATAAAATATATGATTGAACACTATATAACAATAATTTTTAATAGATTTATTTATATTTTCAATTTAACTTTTCTAATTCAATTTTTATATTTATATAAATTATTTTCTATAATATTTTGGTTTTGTTTTGTTGTTAAAAAAAAATCCTTAGATATTCCACCTTATTACATCGAGATTAAAAACCATTTATTTCTTTCATATTTTTAGATTTCATTCAAGTTGGAAGAAATGTATTGGTGTTAGAAGTGGAATAACTGATGTTTAGAGCTCTAAGGATTACCAAATTTATATATCCAATTAGGAAACCATATTATTTTATTCATATTATAGATATTTCAGGCACAAATTTAATCCTAATTTATTAAGGATTGAAAAAAGATCGATATTGGTTTATGGTTTTACTTATCTAAACTAAAGAGTGCTTAATTCTTTCATTTGCTAGTTTGACTAACTAAAAATGTCTAATTTATTTTAACTTGGGGTATATCACATTGCGAGATAGGTGATATATTGTTTAGATCAAATAAAGGAAATATTATGTCAATATACATTAAAAATATATAGTTAGTTATAGACAAAAACAAACATGTATATGGAATATAAAATATATTGTTTATGGATGAGAAAACATGATTTGATTAAAACAAACAAGATGCCCTTTACTTTGGACTACTTTCAAGTTAGAAATTTGATGGCATAATGCATTCTAATATAAAGATATTCACATATTTATTTGTTTGGTTGGAACATGTGGGGCCGAACACAAACATATGTCATTATTTTGAAACATACAAGCAAATTATTCATGATTTCGATTGATTTTATTTGATTTAAGGCAATGTGCAATAAACAAAAATAATTTGACTAAGTTATGTTGTGTTGTTTTATATTATATTTATTATATAAAATTACAATTTTTTTTTAAATTTGTTACATTAACCTATACAAACAAGTGATTTAGTTTTAAAACTATATTCAAATAGAAATTATTATATAATTGTATTATATCTATTTTTTTTAATATTATTGCTAAAATATTTATAAAAAAAAGTATCTAACTGCCACCTATTATTTTTTGCTTGGTAGAGTAACACATTTTTTATATTTTCTACAATAACATATATAAATAAGTGACTTGTTAAAAAAATCTATTTGAATGGAAATTTTCTTGGATGTTAAACAAATTAATTGATGAGATTGTTCTTTGATATTTTTAATGGAGTATATCTCAATAGATCTAAATTTAAATCAATTTATTATTTACAGATTACAAATTACACCAAGAAAATTTTATTGTGTTTGAATTCATTAGTGTTTGAATTTATAAAGTTCTTTAAAAATAGGTCATTTAAAAGAAGATCAACATAGTACCGTCTATTGAGATCAAAACAAAATACTACTTCCTTCAACCAAAATTTAGGGACTTTTTGCACATATATTTATGTATTGTAAAAATTGGTATATAGAGATCAGCTAATTCTAAAAATGTAAATGACTTGATGTTTCATTGCTTTAAGAAATAACATTTCCGCAAAATAAATTTCAATTTATATAAACCCAAGAGATTGCAAATCAGTTTACCGAGATGATTATAAAGGTTTTGTAAACCCTCTAATATTTTTCAAACCACTAGAGTTAGCTTGAAAATGTAGCAAGGGTCAGTAAAATCAATTCCATTCAATGCTAATTGATGACTCTTATGAGAAAAATATTTGTAATGATAAGGGTAACTATATCATTGAAAAGACATTTAATGTTTATTTCTATGAAGATAATTACTTGATGCATGAATTATGGTCAATGTTATTAAATGTAAAATATGTTTTTGATGTAAGGTAAGTAGTAAATAAATTGGATTGATTTTGATGTTTAAATTGTTACATGGATTTTTTTCATGAATTATCTACACTAAATGTTACATGTGTGTGTGTGTGGGGCAGGCGGGGGGCGGGGGTGGGGGGCAGGCATGAATTTTTATTAAATTTTTATTGAACTTATGTTTTTCCTGATTTGTCCACACTAAACATTACATGAATATTTTTGGTATTTTTCAAATCATTAATGAACAAAAAAAATTAAGATGAGTTATTTAGGATTATTGAAGTATTTTTATTGATAATGAGGTTAAACAGATGGATGATTATATTTTTGTATCTGAATCCAAGTATGCAAACAAAAATTTAGAGCGATTTAGAATGTTGAATAAAAAATAACAACAACACTCATAAAAACTAGTTTTAAGTTAAGAAAATAAGATTACAACTTGATAATATTTTCTCTAAGGAATTTTTAAAATAAAATTTGAAAATTTAAGAGACAATTTAGAAGTCATAAATGAAGTAGCAACATTTATAGTTTATTTATTCATGTAGTTTTGGACTATACAGATCTAGGTTTGGAATCACATAGACATCCCCAAACTATATACAACCAAATATATACTTACACAAACATCTCTAAACTATACCAATGTAGAACTAGACTCATACAATTAGTTCTATACTCATACAACCAACTGCAGACTATATACAACTAGCTCCACACTCACATAGCTAGCTTTAGAATATACACAAATAGGTTTGGACTATCTTCACAGTTGGATAAAGGTTATATAGAACATTGTATTAATAATTTCAAGATTAATAGAAGTGACTCCAGACTATATTCATGGATAAAGATCTAAAGTTAAGAAAGAAGATTGCAACTTCTAGATATTTTTATTAAGGCATTATCAAAATAAAGTTTTAAACATATAATAGATAATTTTGGTGTCATATATAAATCCAAAAAAGCTTTGGAGTATTTATTCATGTAGATCTTTGCTATATACAACTAGATTTAGACTATATAGAGCCAACTCTATACTCACACAACCAGAGCTGGATTATATCTAGCTAGCTCCAAACACACATCCAATTTTGAACTCTACACATCCAGTGTCAGACTCATACATGAAGATCCTAACTATATTCATAGGTGGATAAAGGTTATAAATAACACCATATTAACAATGTTAATATTAATAGATTTATATCTAGACTATATTCACATCTTTATGTAGTTTAATATAGGGATAATAGAATAAAGTGTAATATTAGAAGAAAAATCAAACCAGAACATGCCAAAACAAAGTATGGAGAAGAGAATACAAAAAAAATACCATGGTTGTGAAAATAAAAATTTTAATATATGTTTGTATCTAACATTATATATCAATATCAATATACATTTTTCCTTATGTGTATTTATTGTGTTTCAATAGTTATTATTTTAGCATACAATAATATTTGAAAGTGAATTTTAGTTGTGGTAAATCTTGCATGGATGTTTGTGATATTTTGATTTCACTTATGCATAAGTAAATAATAAATAACATTTTTTGATAAATGTATTTCAATATATTGTGGCCAATTTTGAATTAATTACATTAAAATAAATTATAAAATTTTACCATGTTTTTCAACAAAACATTGAAATGATCAAACAAATTAAAAAATTCAAGAATTACATCTAAAAATTAATTATTAATTATTTCCATACTTTTCATAAAAAATAATAAACCGATTCAGCATGATTATATTAAGGAATATAGATATTTAACATTATATTTCAATAACATTTAATTTTAAATCTAAAAAATATGATATCTAATACTAAAAACATTAAATTGGAATCTAAAAAATATGACATAAAATACCAAAAAACATAAAACTAGAATCTGATTATAGTAAGATGGAATTTTGATATTTTATACTATAAAATCTAATAAAAATAATTTTGGGTTTTAACCTAGACTAAAATATGTCCAAATTATATGAAATAGTGATTCTATGAGCACATGTTAGAGATGGGGTTGCTAATGGGGATGTATGGCAAATTAAGGTCATAAGGTGGATAGAGATGAAACCATTTAGAGATGTACCTATATAACTTTGGACCTTGAAAATAGGAAATTTGATCTCTCAGCCATACATTGGCATAAGAGGCTAGTGGGGGAATGAGGCAATTACACTCATGGCATCCAATTCAACATTATAGGTGTGAGGATATGTGGGGATATATGGATCCCCATCCTATGGCTTGAGTACCTCAATAGTTTAGGCTATAATATGTATCCAATCTCTTAATTCCCCAAGTGTTCTATAAATGAGATTATGAGATCTAAGATGCTAGGTTGGGGATATTGTATTATCCATTTTTGACACCTAGTGCACTAATCAATGAAATTTTTAGGAGAGGATGAGTAAGAGTGAGCATGCCCCTGGATTTTAAGGAACATTAGTTCAATAATTAGTAGTGGCATGGGGGGCCACATGATAGGCTATCCCATAATGAAAATTCAAGATGTATAAGGGATACCAATTAGAGATATTTAGAAACAAAAATAATGTCCATAAGTGGATACATTAGTAATAAATAATTCTCTTACAAGGGATGATTTAGAATTTGAGGTAGAAGAGGATGTATAGATTAGTTTTAATTATGAATCCAACCTTGATTTCCATGAGAGGGAATGATGAAATAGCATCACTACCTCCTTATAAATATTAGTCCATTTTTGTGTTTAGATTCATTAGGGAGTCATTAAAGTCCTTCAAGGTTGATTAGGAGTCTTAGGATGTCCTTAGAATTTGAATTTTTGGAGCATTGGCATTTTCCTGCCAATTTCTTCATATGAAATTTTGAATTATGGTTATGTTTTATAGAGCAATTGTTATGTTGGTAGGAATTTTAAATAAGTGGTCTTGTTGTGAAGACCTTAAATTAGGTTAAGGGCACCTAATTTCATAAGTTTCTTATGTTATTAGTCACCTTACAACTTATATGAGTATTTGAGTTGGTTCTCAATGTACAAAGGGTAGTTAACAAGTTAGTTATAGGATTTAGAGTCTTTTGTATAGATGTTTGGTTTGTGTAATGAGTCATTGAAGGTAATATTGAAGAGGAAATGGGTTTGATTATAAATTAATATAATATTAACCCCAATAAAATGTATGAATAAATCTTCATATTGAAATACAAGTTGTTTTCAAAAGTTTGAGTTTCTTATGAGTTGTTATGTAGTTAAATGGGCAGAGATAAAGTATGGATAAAATGCTATAATGAAGAAAAGTTTTGATTATATTATGTGTTGATAAGTGATTATTTTGTGTTTAAAAAATTATTTTCATTGTCTTAACTTTCCTTTCACATGTATGGAAGAGTAAATGGACTCAAACCTATAACCCTATTTTGAGAATAAATTATGTTTGAATACCAATCATGCATCTTGGAGAATAGGGCCATATATGAATAAAAACATTAAAATTTATAAATTAAGAAGTTGATATTAGTGTTATCATGAATTATTAATAGTCCTTCAAGTAATATTCATTGTATTTGGATGAATAGTCTGATATAGACCTGTAGAGTATGCATATACAGAAAATGAGCAAGAAAGTGTGCCAAAGAGTATATAATGAGCATGATATTGATTAATTTATAGTTTCAAGAGGTGAGTGAATTTATTAAACACATTATTTATTTTTTTACTAAGTTTAGGAAATAGTTTTGCAGGTTAAGACCTAATAACTATCTCTAGAAACCTTGCATACTCTTACTATGTAACACAGAGGAATCAAAGGTTGTCAAAAAATATTGAATAGAGGATGGTTGGAGGGAAACAAAATCTTTGAAAATTTTATCATAGGATAAATAGACCCTAATTAAATCATATAGGGGTTTGAAACTTTTTTGGAAGCAAGTATAGGAATTTAGATTGCTCTTGGGTCCTACTGAGACACTCAACCCTAAAACTAGGGTTTCAAAATTGAAATGCATATTCTCATAGAAAGAACCAATGAATTTACTTAATTTTTTTTTAATTAGATGGAATATAATGTTTATTAAATTATTATAGACATTTGAGAGTCATTCTATACTTGTACGTACCATTTGGGAGGTATGTGTGTAAATACGACCCTAAAAGGACCCAAAAACCTAAATAGTAAGCTATAAAGGGCTAGAAAAGTGATTCAAAGGTAGAAGTGGGTGATGAAACCTTGTGGAAGGTAATTAAAGTATAAAGGATACTTAGATTAATTTTTTGATTCTTTGTATATGTCCGTACATAACTGTATAATGTGAATTGTTTAAAAAGGGTTACTAATTTGTTTGCCAAGATATGCAAAGTTTTGACAAAGTGAATGTAGATGTTATTTAAGGTATGTAGACTGAATCAAATGGAATAAAAGGTTTTGAATAAGGATTTTAATGGTGTCAATTACCTCAAATGAATCCATTGAACCCTAAAAGCAATAGATGGATAATGAACCAATGATTTATTAATGAAGAAGTGCATCATGAGACAAGTAAAAGGGTGAGATAAGCGATGAGAGTGAGATTGTTTATGTTGTACCATTTACATAATTTTGGTATTAGAGCATAAATATTTTATGGCAAGGTATGTTTTAATTTTTGTTGAAATTATTAAATTTAATTTTTGGTGAACATTGTACATATTAAATGTTGTTGATAATATAATGAAAGGTTGTTTTAAGATATGGATATGTGGTTTCTAAATAATATCATAGGTAGTTTTTCAAGGTAGCTTGAAAATCCAAAAGATGCTTGAGAAGAGATAAGAATTAAAATAATATCATGAAGAGAAAGTAAAGTGATTGCTCAAGAATTGGATCTGATGAGATATCTTAGATAAGGGATGTAACAAGGTACAAAATTCTTTCTTGAGATTATATAGATGGTGAAGAGGATGATGATTAAACTACCTAAAATAAAGGACTAGCTGAGAAAGCAGAGGGAAAGAGAGTTGAGAAGGAAGCAACAAGAATACTTCCAAAAAGATATGAATGAGATAAAGCAATACATAGCCTTGAAAAACCTCATGATAGAGAAATTAATAAAAATTAAGAAGGCATATATTGGATGGGTCATGAAGAAGAATCCACTCAAGTGGCCAATCAAACTACTGGTAAATTTAAGAAGAGTACAAGCCATGAAAGAAGAGAGAGAGAAGAAGAGGTTGCTATGCAATAAACTAAAGAGATAATATCATAATATTTGGTTGAATGAACAACCAAGTGAATAAGATGAAATTTATAGCCAAATAGGTGTTGAGGAATACAAAGAAATATATTAGATTGAGGACCTAATTGCATGTTTAGATAAAGAAGTACAAACCTAAGAAGAAGGTATGTAATATGATTGTGAGTTTATTTAAGAAAGCATTAAGAAATTCGAGGTAGAGTTGGTAGCCATAGAAAGAGCACTACATGGTGAAAAAGAATATAATGAAGAGAAGGTAGTTGTAGTAGATGAAAATTATTTGATGGAGGCCAAAGAGAGTGAAGAGGAAGCATTAGTTACAACACTACCCTCATAAGA
>JARHVA010009586.1:0-202500 GCA_037957365.1 Torreya grandis | reverse complement strand
TTTGCTAAATGATTATATGCAAACATCTTAGTCTTGATCATGGAGGGTGCATTATCTACATTTGAGAAACCTTAGGGATAAAATACTAACAATATAAGTAATGTGTGTGTGTAGGATGACTAAATTAGTAATAAGGGATTTATAAGAATTGAAAATTTAATATTGTTAAGGCACGGTTAGAATATTAAAGGCAAATGAATGATAAATGATGGAAAACAAATGACAAATGATTATATAACACACTAAATCACATTGGAAAGCATGTAAAACATAAATGGAAAAAGGGAATGTAGAACATAATAAATCACATTAAGAAACATGTAAAACATAAATAGAAAAAAGGAATGTCAATGAAAGAAAAATCTAACAAAGATATGTAAGCAAGTGAAAGTAACCCCATATAAGATAGGCATGTTAAATCAAACATAAATAAAAACATGAATGGATAAAAATGAAATATAAGTCAAGATGTATGACAAACATGAAGAAGTCATACATAAAGAGAAACATGTAAGAGTTACAAATGTCATGTGTAAGATAAGTCCACAAAAATCAAAGAAGAACATGATAGATAGATGAAAATCAAAATATATAAAGGATGAAAACTCAAACTTAATGTTTTTGATGAGTTAAAATGTAAGAAAATAGAACCACCTAATGATATGACTAGTATGATAATGAGATGGTGTGGAAAGTAAATTGTGTAAGGGTGTTTATGAGGAAGGTCTGGTCTTATCCAAGGTATTAGAATGCAACTCATAAACTATAAACTAAGAGGTGTAATAAGTTAGATGTGATCAAGGATTTAATCAAATAAAAGTGATATCCAACAAGGGGAATATAAGAAAAATATGATGTAAATAATTAAAATGAGGTTCCAAATGGATTATGTAAACATCTTTAATAATAATTAGACACACTAAGCAAGTGAGAAAGGCTAATAATTATCAACACCAAGGACTTAAGACATTTTGAATAATGAATACAAAGATTGGGCTAAAAAGTGAAGTACATGGATCAACCCATGAAGGCTATATGCATGAAAGTTAAAATGGGCCTACCTTCCCACAATGTGTTCCCCATTACTTAGGATCCCCTATAGAGACATTGGTCTACTATGAGGATTGGGTACTTATGTGAGAAAGTAGATGGCACTAGATAATATATGATATAATGAGACCTCCTATCCCAATCTAATGGGCTACCACACCCCAATGGACCTCAACTCTATCATGAGGCCAACTATAGAGTTTTAAATCTGACTAAGATGGGAGATGTTCCAAATATAGATCATATGTTTTTGTGTGATATGACTTTTAATATTATTTTTACCTTTGAATTATTAAATTTTATTTTGAATTTTATGATTTGGCTTTTAACTTATGTTGGATTTTTCTATTCCTCCTCTTATATACTAATTCAAAGAACCAAACATGAGAAAAATAGGTGACAAACATAAGAGATATTACATTTGGTCACTAGATAAAAGGAACTAAAGATCCAAGTGTCTAAAGACTCCTAGACTTTCCAACAAGTGTGAAATCTCAAAACTAACCTATCTGAGCCTCAAATGAAAGTAAAAAAGGGGAATATGTGTATCATAAGAGATCTATCTATGTAATAATTGATATAATGATGAATATGCTCATAATTTATCACAAAGAGGTAAAAGCATGTTATAAAATGGATGGGGATATGCTATGATAGTCATGTCACTAGAGAAGCCATACTAACCTACAATGGATATAGTACAAGGAACAATGAAAATAGTAGTCATCCCAAAAAGTGATTTCAATATGTTTTAAAGTGGTAATTTGTGAAGAGAGCATGGTCTTATGCATGCTTTTACACTTTAACTCACAAGGTGAACACCAATGAGGTGAAAGATAAAAAAAGTGGGGGAAATAATCATAAATATACTAAGGTAAAGAATGCAATAAAAATACAAAAATGAAAGAGGTATATAAGAACAAAAATGAAAACAAATGCCAAATGTAATGTGTAATAAAGCCAAAGAACTAAAAGGTAACAATGATGCTAGTAAAGTGAAACTAAAATAAGTAAAGTGCATAAAAACAAAGAAACATGAGACAAACATAACAAGAAAAATCTATGTTAATGTATTTATCAAAGAGAGTATGTGAAATACAAGCCTATGAGTCTCAAAGGTTTCTTGAAGTTAAATTTATTTGTTATTATGAATTATATAAAAAGAATGGCTATCATAAAATGCCCCAATGGGTAGGTGGATGTAGGGATGGGCATCACAAGATGCCCCAAGGTCTGATTGGACATGTGGATGGGCATCACAAGATGCCCCAACATGTGAGGTGGAGTGAGGTAATAGTGAACCATTAGAATGATTTTCATTAGCTTGGTAGGTGCATTTGGAGAGAGATAAATGTGTTGGTTTGTTAGATTTTAGGGATGTTAAAAGTGACATAGGATTTTTAGGAGAGGTATGAAGAGGTAAAGGAGGTTAAGGAGGACCATATATGATATACTTTGGAGTAGTAATTTTAATTAATTAATCCTTTAATTCATGTGACCTAAGAGGTTGAGGTTAAATGGATGAAATTATATGTTTAAACTTGTTCATGTTAGCTATCATTTTTTTATTGGTGTAGGAATAAGGATCCAATGTGGTTTGAACAACATTATTGGATGAGGTTTAGGTATGGGATATTTTTTGTTATTCATTAGGTAGTTAATGTTGATGTGATTTAGATTCTTTAGATTGAATTTACGAGGCTTGAAGATAGTCTTGATAAAACTATCTTGTTAGAGTATCAATATTTAAATGTGGACTAAATAAAGAAGTAAGAAGAAATCAATGAATATCATGACAAGACTCATTAGAATGACCTATAGTAACATGCCACAAATAAAATGTATCAAGATTTTACCATTTTGGAGGAGGTTTGGAAGGATCAAAACTCATGGGTTTAGGGGATGGCAATTTATTCTCAAGTTATTCTAGACTCAAGGTAGGTTGGGTTGGGTTAAAATTGGTTGAGTTGGATTCTATATTTTGAGGTTGGGAAGGCTTGGATGAATAATGTTTATGAGAAAATGATCAGAAAGGTTCTTTAGTAGTTTTTTGAGGTGTTTCACATTGAGTCATAAGAAATTCTTGCCTTTTTACTTGGTCTAAGGCTTCTTCTAAATTTTTATTGGAAAATATTCAAACTTTGCATTGAATTACAACTTTAAGAGTAGTAATAGATAGTTTTAAAATACTATCATCATTCATTTTATGGTCTACTTTGTGAGCTAGAGACTTCCATCATTTTATGAAAGTGTGAGTAGATTCATTAGGAAGTTACTTGACATTGATTGAATGGCTAAGATAATTTCTAGGAAGTTCATCATGTTAGAATTATTTCACTAGAGCATTGACTAAATCCTCTAGTTATGAGATTGAATGTTTAAGAAGTTAGTTGTACCAATAAGTGCATCACCAAAAAAGGTTTTGGCTAAGATCTTGGTGGTATAAAAGGTGTTATTTTAGACCCATTCCTTATAAATATTACTAAAAGACTTAAGAAAGATAGTAGGGTCCTTAGTCCCATCATATGTGATAATTGGAGAAATGTTTCCAATATCCATGGATGTGATGAATGGGGATAAAGTTTCATTTTGAAGATTTTGAAGAGTTTTATTATGCATTGGAAGTTGAGGGATGATAATCCTATTGGCATCTCTAAGAGAAGGGATAAAAAAAAATTGATTTGGTTGAGACATGATGACTTGAGGTGGTTGACTAGTCATGTGTAATAAATGTTGTTACATTTGCATTATTTGGGAATGATTAGTTATTTTCATGATGTTCATTTGTTGAACTATTTGAGAAAGAATTTGAGTTGTGCTAATTTATGCATTAGTATTTGAATGTGGGGTATTAGTGTTTTTAGGAGGGGGATTATTAGTGTTGGTGGGAGGAAGGGTATTGCATGTAGGATTCCCACCATTTATATTGGGAGGAGGACTTGGATGAAGGACTTTAACTACATTACATTGTGTAGTGATTGGTTTTGGATTAGAAAAATATGAAGGAATAAAGTGAATAGTTTCATCTGAAGTAATAAAATAAATAAAAGAATAAACCCGCACTATAACCTATGAGTAACAAGGTACTTATTAAAATTAAAACCTATGAGCAACAAGGTACTTATTATCATTGGTATCCATTAGGGTTACACCCATATTGGAACCTTATTTTTATCTAGCTCCATCAAAATAAATAATCCATAATTGAGATGGGCCTTCAAATTATTGTTCTTATGTCTATTGATTGGAAGTGAATGTATTATATCCTACATGTGAAGACACAAAGTCAAATTTCTCATTAGTAGTGTTATACTTGGTAATCAATCATTTTGTCTTTATTTATCTATCCACCTAAATCTAGTTTACCACTCCTTTCTATGGTAACCACATGCAAAAAAATTTGGTGTCCATATACTTATTCGGTGTCTTGGACCAATCACTACTCTATAATAGATCATAAGATTATATAATGTCAACAACCATGATGTTGATGGTTTGCTACACATGTGGTTAAAATTCCAACTAAATGTGAACATTTTTTAATTATCCAACACATGGGATAGAATACTTGTCTACTTACCGGACCACCCTATTTGACTTATCTAGAGTCAAACCTAACTTATTACACACATCTATCAACATCATATTGGATAAGGCAACTAAGTAAACTAGTAGGTTATGCACATTCTTTTTGAACACTCAAAAAATTAACAAAAATAATAATAGATCAATTTTATATTTAAATACCATCATATTTTCATGCATAGCTTTAGTTTTATCTAATGTAGAGGATCTCCTTGTTAGGGATTTAAGTAAAAAAACTCTTTGTTCGATGATCTGAGCCAATTTTTACAATGTGATATTGGCTTTGATCTGTCCTCAAAAATGTTGTACCCTACCCTAATTTATGGTTTTTCACTCTTCAACTACTCATCTCTGGTAGGGGGAGGTGGGTTATTGTTGGCTTAAGAAATTAGAGTGGTAGTATTATTATTCATAGGTGTTGAATTAGTAACATGATGTCTTATCCTTAGATTGTAATTATTTTTATTATTTAATATGTATTTCTCATGATTTCTAGGTTATATCTAGGATTTTTGTCTTTTTCCTAGTTTTTTTTCCTATGTGAGGATTTATCCCATGTTTGTTAGTTAGGCTATTTTTTTGTTTTGCCTTGACTACTTATGTAAGGCCTCTCTTTTTTACTAGCATGTCTTATTTTGAATAACATGATTTGCCTTTTGTTTTCATATCATATTTTTACCCTTATTATGATGATATTGTTGTGAACACTTTAGATTCATGGGTTCTTAGAATGCTTTCTCATTCCTAACATGATACAAGAGCAATAAAAATACAAGGTTGATTTGGCTGACATAGTTATGTCAACTACAAAAAAGGAGTTTAGGTTAGGGAAAGGTCTACTAAAGGTGGTAAAGGTCTAGAAGAGGTGAAAAAAGGAGGAAAATCTTAGTGGAATTGTTTTTAGGAGATAAGTGTGTAGATAGCAAGTGGAAAAAGGGGACAAAAATCCTACATAGCACCAATGGTCTACCCACCCCTTTCCCAATGCACCCCTTAAGGCATTCACTCAAAAATATTGAGACTTGATAGGTTCTTGAAAGATGAAAATTGTTAGTAAGAGGTAAATTTTGAAAATTTGATATGTATACATATGCCCCACTCGAAGCTCATTACATGTCATGTGAGTGTAACAGGGGATGATTCTTTGATAAAAAAAACATAGAAATACAAGAAAATGAGATAAATAAAAATACAAGAATATAATACACATAACCTAACTTACCTTTTTCTAAATGATTTTATGAAAAAATCATAGTCTTGATCATGGAGGGTGTATTACATACATTTGAGAAACCTTAGGGATACAAGACTAATAATATAAATAATGTGTGCATGCATAAGATGATTAAATTAGTAATGAGGGATTTAAAAAAATTGGAAAATTAATATTGTTAATTCAAGGCTAGAATAGTGAAGTAAAATGATTGTAGAACACACTAAATCATATTGGAAATCATGTAAAACATAAATGGAAAAAAAGGAATGTAGAACATACTAAATCATGTTGGGAAGCATGTAAAACATAAATGTTAAAAAAGAGTGTCAATGCAATAAAAATATAACAAAGATTTGTAAGCAAGTGAAAGTAATTCCATGTAAGATAAGCATGTTGAATAAAAAATCAATTAAAACATAAATGGCTGAAAATGAAATGTAAGTCAAGATGTAAGATAAACATGAAGAAGTCATACATAAAGAGATACATGTAATAATTCCAAATTTCATGTGTAAGATAAGTGAAGTCCATAAAAATCAAAGAATAACATGATAGATGAAAATCAAAAGCTATAAAGGATGAAAACTCAAACTTAATGTGTGTGCTAAGATGGATGTAAGAAAACACAACCACCTAATGACATGACTAGTATGATAATGATATGGTGTGGAAAGTAAATGGTGTAAGGGTGTTTGTGAGGAAAGTTTGGTCCTATCCAAGGTCTTAAAATGTAACTCACAAACTATAAACCAAGAGGCATAATAAGGTAGATGTGATGAAGGATGTAATCAACTAAAAGTGATATCCAATAAGGGGAATATAAGGAAAATATGATGTAAATAATTTACATGACATTCCACATGGGTGATGTGAACATCCTTAGTAATAATGAGACACACTAGGCAAGTGAGAAAGGTTAAGAACTATCAACACCAATAACTTGGGACATTTTGACTAATGAATACAAAGCTTGGGATAACAAGTGAAGTACATAGATCAACCCATGAAGGCTATATGGATGAAAATTAAAATGGACCTTTATTCCCATAACATGTTCCCTATTACTTAAGATCCCTTATAGATACTTTAGTCTACTATGAATATTGGGTACTTGCAAGAGAAAATATATGGCACTAGATAGTATATGATATAATGAGACCTCCTACCCTAGTCTAATAACCTACCTCACCCTAATGGACCTTGGCTCTATCATGAGGCCAACTATGGAGTTTTAGATTTGAATATGATAGGATATGTGCCAAATATAGATCATGTCTTTTGGTTTAATCTTTCTTTTAATATTGTTTTTTTCCTTTGAATTATTTCCTTTTGTTTGTATTTTAGGATTTGGATTTTAACTTGATTTGGATTTTTCTATTCTTCTTCCTCTATACAGATTCAAAGAACAAAACCTAAGTGAAATAGGTGACAAATACAAGAGATATTAAACTTGGTCACTAGTTAAAGGAATTGAAGACCTAGGTGTCTAAAGACTCCTAGACTTGCCCACAAGTAAGTGTGCAATCTCAAAACTGACTGATGTGAACCTCAAATGAAAGGATATAAGGGAAATATGGTGATCATAATATATCCATCTATACAATAAGTGATAAAATGATCAATATGATTTTATCTTATCACAAGAAGGTATAATAGTGTTATAAAATGGATGGGGCTATGATATGATATTAATGTCACTAAAAAATCCATATTAACCTACAATGGATCTAGTACAAGCACTAATAAAATTTAGTAGTCATCCCAAAAAGTGATTTAAAGATGTTTTAATGTGGTAATTTATGAGGAGATCCTAGTCCTATCCATGGTCTTACACTACAATTCAGAAGGTGAACACCAATGTGGTTACTGCTAAATAATGGTGGGAAATAATCATAAAACTACTAAGGTAAAGAATGATATAAAAAGACAAAAATGAAAGAGATATATAAGAACAAAAATGAAAACAAATTCCAAATGTAATGTGTAAGAAAACCAAATAACTGAAAGGTGATATTGATTCTAGTAAAGTGAAACTAAAATAAGTAAAGTGCATAAAAGTAAAGAAACATGAGACAAACATAACAACAAAATCTATGTTAACATATTTATCAAAGAAAACATGTTAAATACAAACCTATAAATCTCAAAAGGTTTCTTGAAGTTGAATTTGTTTGTTATTATGCATTTTAGAATAAGAGTGGGTATCCTAATATGCCCTAATGGGTAAGTAGATGTAGGGATGGGCATTGCAAGATGACCCAAGGTCTGAAGGAACATGTAGATGGGCGTCACAAGATGCCCCAACATGTGAGGTGGAGTGAGGTAATAGTGAACCATTAGAATGATCTGCATTGGGTTGGCAGGTGCATTTGGAGAGAGGTAAATGTGTTGGTTTATTAGATTTTAGGGATGTTAAATGTGACATAGGATGTGTAGGATAGGTATGAAGAGGTCAAGGAGGTAAAAGAAGAGCATATATGATATACTTTGAAGTAGGCATTTGAACTAGGTACTCCTTTGGTTCATGTGACCTAAGAGGTTGAGTTCTAATGGATGCAATGATATGTTTAAATTTTTTCATGTTAGCTATCCTTTCTTTATTGATGTAGAAATAAGGATCAATTATGGTTTGAAAAAAATTATTGGATAAGGTGTGGGTATGGGATAATTTTTTTTATTCATTAGGTAGTTGATGTTGATATAATTGAGATTCTTTAGATTGAATTTGTGAGGCTTGAAGATAGTCTTGATAGCATTATTTTCTTAGAGTATCAATATTTAAATGTGGACCAAACAAGGAAGCAAGAAGAAATAAATGAAGATCATGAAAAAGCTCATGAGAATGACATATAATAACATACCACTAATAAAATGCATCAATATTGTACCATTTTGGAGGAGGTTTGGAAGGATCAAAGCTCATGGGTTTAGAGGGTGGTAATTTATTTTTAAGTTGTTCTAGACTTGAGAGAGGGTGGGTTGGGTTAAAATTAGTTGATTTAGATGCTCCATTTTGAGGTGGGGGACACTTAGATGAATAATTTTTATGATAAAATGATTAGAAAGGTTATTTAGTAGTTCTTTGAGATGTTTCAAATTGAGTCATAAGAAAGTCTTGCCTTTTTACTTGGTCTAAGGTTTCTGATAAAGTTTTAGGGGAAAATATTCAACCTTTGTATTGAAAGAGAGCTTTAAGCAATAACAAATAGTTTTAGAAGATTATCATCATTCATGTTATTGTCCACTTTGTGAGATAGAGACTTCCATCATTTGATGAAAGTGTGAGTAGATTCATTAGGAAGTTGCTTGGCATTTATTAAATGGCCAAGTTAATTTCCAAGAAGGTCATCATGTTAGAATTCATTCACTAGAGCATTGACTAAATCCTCTAGTTATGAGATGGAATGTCTAGGAAGTTGGTTGTACCATCAAGTGCATCACTAGAAAATGTTTTGGCTAAGAGTTTGGTGGTAGAAAAGGTATTAGTATAGAGATTACCAAAAGACTTAAGAAATATAGTAGGGTCCTTAATCCCATCATATGTGATACTTAGAGAAATGTTTCCAATATTTATGGATGCAATGAATGGGGATAAAGGCTCATTTTGAAGATGTTGAAGAGTTTTATTATGCATTAGAAGTTGATGGATGATATTCCTATTGGAATATCTAAGAGGAGGGGGGATAAAAAATTTATTTGGTTGAGACATGATGACTTGAGGTGGTTGACTAGTCGTGTTTAATAAAGGTTGTTGCATTTACATTATTTGGGAATGATTAGTTGTTTGCATGATGTTCATTTATTGAACTATTTGAGAAAGAATTTGAGTTGTGTTGATTTTTACATTAGTATTTGATGATAAGGTATTATTATTTTTAGGAGGGGGATTATTAGTGTTGGTGGGAGGAAAGGTATTGGGTGGATGATTCCCAACATTGATATTGGGCGAAGGACTAGGATGAAGGAACTCAACTGTATTAGATTGTGTATGATTATTTTTGGATTAAGAAAATATGAAAATAATAAAAATAATAGTTTCATATGAAGTAATAAAATAAGTGAAGTTCTAATCTAAATCCTTAATTATGTAATGTTCTTGATTAAATGAAGGCTAAAACTATGACATCACTATGAAATAAGACTAGATAACCACATAGAATAGTATCAACCAAGGTGTATAGAGTTGATAGTGTTGAATTTGTACTTTTTAGATAGAAGGATGCAAAATGAAGATATAATTGGCCAAACATAGAACAGGGTCAACTAGGTTGACTTATTACTACAAACACAGTGTGAAATTGAGCCTGATAAAGATACAAGGTTGATCAGGCTGACTTAGTATTTTAACCTAACTGGAAAAAAGAGTAAAATATCGATCATGTCAAGTTTTTATTGTAAATTGATTATTAGAAAAAATTAAAGGTTCTATCAAGTTGACTTAGTACTATAAATAGGGGAAAACATAGTATGTAAGAGACTATGTTGAATAGAATGATAATGTGCTAAAAATGGAGAAACATTTGCAATGTAATTGAATCAATAAATGGAAGCACACAAAAATAATTGTATTAATGAGAGTGATAAAATTTGGGCACACAACATAAAACCTTACACCAATGTTGCTTAATACAAGTTTTTTTAATACAACACACAATGATTAGAGATCAAGTAGTCAATTGAAAAGTAAATGCTAACTAAGTGGTCATCCTGAGTGTTGTTAGATTATTATAAATTGTTATTTTAAGTGTGATAGGGAAGTTAGATGAAAATAGGGAACTAGAAATAAATCTATGGATGGTTTTAGGAAATTTAAGCTAAAATGGATTTGTATTGGCAATAGTACTAGTTTGGTATTGGGGCTTACCCCCTCACTTCAGAATCCCATAGTGATAAGGGTGTCAGGTTCTTTACCAATATATAACATTAACCACATGTTTATAATTGGCCAAAAAACTAAGTTGGATTCCCCCTTGGTGATGAAATCTAAGTATGTAGGCCTTGGGAAGACAAATGTTAAATTCATTTAAAGTATTATGTGATTTGGTAGTGTGTGAAAAAGAGAAAATAATGTAATTAAATGGTAATTTGTAAAACCACATAATTAGAATATGTGAGATACTCTAAGCATGAAAATAGATAAAAATGAAAGTGTGAATTAATTATTAAAAAATAGTTATTAATTCCCAAATGAAAAATGGTATAGAGTCAGTTTAGATGACATTATATGCAAATAGTAAAAAATAGAGTTGACTGGGTTACTACTATTTTATGAAAGCAAGATTATTTAAAAATAAAGTCGAATAGGGTGACATAGTCTTTTAGATAGAATATAGACTACAAAACTACGTTAACCAAGTTGACTTCGTTTGTTATAGGATTACAGTTTTAAAGACTACAAACTTTCACAAAATAGAATTATAATGAAGTATAAAATTAATAGAGAGAGAAAGATAGGAACCTTGGTGGGTTGGAGGATGATGAGGATTTCAAAAAAAAAATTGAAGTACCTTGAATGCTTCTTTAAATTTTTGAAAACTAAGTTGATCGGTTTAACCTAGTTCTACAAAACCTTATGCACTGAAGCAAGATAAGATGACTAAGTCAACCTGTCTGACTTAGTTTGTTGATATGGATGTTGATTAAAAGAATAAGTTAACCTATCTAACTTTGTTGATTTAGATGCTGACTAAAAGACTAAATTGACCTATCCAACTTAGTTTGTTAGTCTAGATGCTGGCTGAAAGACTAAGTCAACTTGTCTGACTTAATTTGTTAATCTAGATGTTGATTGAAAGCCTAAGTTAACCTATCTAACTTATTTTGTTGATCTATATGTTGAATAAAAGACTAATTCAACCTGTTTGACTTAGTTTGTTGATTTGGATGCTGATTAAAAGACTAATTTGACCTATCTAACTTAGGTTATTGATTTGGATGCTAATTAAAAGACTAAGTCAACCTGTCCGACTTAGTTTGTTTATCTAGATGCTGACTAAAAGACTACATCAACATGTTCGACATATTTTGTTATCTAGGATTGAAGAAGTGTATTATTTTGACCTATTATATTAATTAACATATATCTGATGAATAATTGCATAAAAAGAATAGAGTCATTTTGATATGAATGTGTTTTAAACCTATGCACAAAATTTAAAACTATACAAACTAGGTTGACATTGTATCACAAATATAGAAAAATAATAAAATGATATAAATGAAAGTGTCAAAGAGAATCTGCAAGGGTTATATTCATGTTGAGTTCACTAAAATATATGCAATGGGAAATACCTTATATCTACAAATAAATCTTACCTCAGAAAAGATAGATACTACTTACACTTCCTATTAGGGATACATTAGATAATCAGGATCATGACAAATATAGATATTATAGACCTATCCAAAGGATCTCTTACCACATTAATATCACTAAGGAGGGTTCTAAAGCCTCCAGTCAAAAAAAACTATGCAATAACCCTAAGTAGGTCTTATGTTTCATATTCACTAAACTAATAACAAGTAAAGCAAAATCTAATCTAGTGCTCACCAAATCTTGTGGAAAAACACTAAAAGTAAACATGAATAGAATAAATATACTCACATCAATGTATACAAAATCCTAATTCATGGAAGAGAATTACAAATTTATATCTATATACTCTTACAAAGGAGGAACAAAGTTAGGAATACTTACCTTTAAACAGGAACCCATCAAGCCTCAATCTCTCCTTTGGCCAAGGTGATTCAAAAGAGATTGTTGTGGTATGTAAGGATGACATGGATATATCATCTCTAAGATAAATAACCTACCAATACATCTAAAATACTTCTCCACAAGACAAGGTCTGTATCTCCAAAGAAATTATGAAATCCTAAGCTTGTTTTTCAAGTAGGATGGTCGATAAGAAAATACACAATATATATTATTTCTTCTTCTATTCATCTTAAATGATGTAAATTGATGTGTTTATATAGGTGAATCTAAACCTAAACCTTTTTTAAAATTTAGGATGACAAGGTCGACCCAGTCCACCTAGTATTAAAATTGGCAAAAACTAACCATGTTATGAACTATGTTGTACATGGCTGACCTAGTTCTTAGTAGGCTTTGTAAATAACAATACAAGGTTAATGTGGTTGAAATAGTTACATAAACTACCAAATAGGGGTTTAGGTTAGGGAAAGGGCTAATTAAGGTGGTAAAAGACTAGAGTAGGGTATAAAATAGGAGGCAAATTTTAGGGGAATGGTTTTTAGGATACAAGTGCATAGATAACAAGTGGCAAAAAGGGAAAATAATCCTACAAATAACCAATGGTCTTCCCACCCCTTTCCCAGTGCACCCTTAAGGCATGCACTTAGATATATTGAGTCTTGATGGATTCTTTCAAGATTGAAAGTGTTAGTAAATGGTAAGGTTTGAAAATATTATGTGTATACAGATTCTACTTCTTGTTAGGCTTATAAAACACTAGATTTATCAACTTCATCTATACTTAGATCAATAGATGCAAACTAAAGTATAATTAATAAATTTGAGGTTTTCCCTTTTAGTGTGTACATATGAAAATTATTTTTATTAATTTTAATGTAGTTTTTGGTACCTTTTCATTTCTTTAATTTTATTTTTTGAACTCCTATGCTTAGCCTCATGTGACTAGGAAGATGTACGAGATCATCACCAAAGTATAAATTTAGGTGAGTAAGGTAATATTAACCCCATGTTAACTCCATGAAAATATTTAGATGAGAGGTATCATCACCAAGGATAAAAAGGTGTGAGAAATGTATAATACATTGTTTATTACTTCTTGATTCTATATGTGTGTCTTTACATCATGTGTGTGTGTCTCTCTCTCTCTCTCTCTCTCTCTCTCTCTCTCTCTCTCTCTATATATATATATATATATATATATATATATATATATATATATAAGAAGGCTCTTACTGATAAAACTTGGCCCCATGCAACCAATGAGATGTAAGGGATCATCACCAAGAATAAAATTAGGTGAATAGTATTACATATTTAGTGAATTCTAGTGTTTTTCTTAGAGGGAACCCAAATGGTATTTTTTCATGGACAAGATTCTATACTAGGTTGTAGTCTAGAACCTAATATTTATAAAAATGTATATGGGAGTAGGGTGAAAAGTACCCATAAGAACTACTATTGAACTAATACATTATACTAATTTTGAGATCATATTTATAAAAGGGAAAAAAGGTGATGGAGAAATATGAAATGATATACTACATTGATGGGTTTTTAATGTGAAATTGTAGATATATAGCTATCCTATCAAAATAACTAAGATGAAAAAATAATAGAATGTTGATGAGATTTTGTTAATACAAAGAGGTAAATGTGAAATGTTACATGTTGATGGGTCATTTAGTACACAAAATTAGGTGTGACAATCAACCATCCTACCTCTCCTAAAAAGAGTCTTGAAGGTATCCCCAAGGTTTATATCTATTGGGTCACAGTGAACCAGATAACTCAATTAATCAATGTGCAACTATTCTAATACAAGGGACCTTTGTTGCTTTTAAAAATTTAAATTTCATTTTAGTTTTAAAAATTATAGGTAAGTGTAAGATTTATCATTTCATTAAACATACTTTAAAAATGATTAAAAAAAACATGTGTAAAAAAAGATTTGCCAAATAAATAATTAGCATTTGTAAGTTTTGGTGAAATAAATGTGGATAATTTTTAACATTTAAATACCAATGTGTAAATATTCTGAAGTGAGATAATGAGATGAAAATTAAATGTAAAACAAAATCTAGATAATCATTAAAATTAGATTACATTCATACCTGCATTAACCATAGATTAACCAATTGATAAAAATGGCAAAAGAAAAGGGAAAGAGAGAAGATAAAACTTACTACAATGAATCCAAATCCACTTATCCCAATTGAAAATGTCCATGAAATTAGTCTCATGCCTATCCAAAAAATTCACAACCACCAACACTGATGATGTAATATTTTAAGGGTGATAAGGTGAGAAGGAAATGAACACTAACACCATTTACACGTGCAAGTAATGAAATTGAATCCTTACACATTTGAATAATATATATATACTTGACTATAACAATGTTTTATAATTTATAATTGTTCAAGTAGAAACTTTTATATCATAATGGTAAGGAAAACAAGTATAGGGAGATATTACACTACACAAACAATAAAATGCATGAGGGAAAGTGGATTGGTTCAATATGCCTCTAAACTTTCGCAATGATCCAACCCTTGATTTGTATTCTACACAAAAATATATATAAATTCCCCTCTCCAAAGGGGATGCCATTTTTATCAAAAAACATCTAAATACATTAAAATAATTCACCAACTTCATTCTCCATTAAAGTGTGTTGTGTGTAAATATCCATTTTGTTGCAAAATACAAAATAAATAACTTAAATTTCACACTAAAAATACTTAATTTTGTATAAATAAAATGTGCATTAGTTTTAAACCATGTATCATCTCAAAAAATTGAATGCATCTTTACATCCAAGATGGAATTATCTTCTTCATGCAATAAAAATATCATGAAATGGAGTAGTGAGTGACACTTTATAGGTAAATGGTTGACAAGTGGTCAAAAATGGTCTCCCATACCTATTTGGGATTCTCATTATAAATTGGATGCACTTTTAATTTTTTTTAATAAAATATTAATTTTAACCTCAAATACTTTATATCCCTTTGTAATCATGATTTATATGAGCCTTTTATATTGGTTTTCATTTCATGGCAAACCCCTATACTTGATCAGGAAAAAACTAGTCTTGCATTGCATCAATTAGCTTAGTTGAGATCGAGCTCATGTTAGAGTCATGTTTTGATTATACTAAGTCAAGATTATAATTTTGTTTGTATTGTGTTGTATACTAGGTGAGTTTCTGGTTAAAACTAGACTTCATGATCTCTGAACACAAGATATAATTCACATAGTTCATGTTGGGTCCCTAAGGGTTAGAGTTGAATCATTTTGGTTTGCATTAGATTCGATGAGTTTCATTATTTCAAATAGTGATCTTGCCATAAGACTCAAGATTTAATGTATGTTTTGAATTGTTTGTTCACTAAAGTCAACTCTCGATCAACTCAAGACTAGGATCTCTCTTTGAATGTTGAGTTGCATCATTATAAATGAAAATTTGGGGGGTCACTAGACCTAATTGGACCTGCCCCCCCCTAATTACTTCTATGTGGTGGAAAAAAGTGATTCTATTATTAACTAGGATATTTTACTTGTTTTTCATTGACAAAATTTTGAATCACTTCATAGTGATAACTAGGGAAAATAACCCATAAAACATTATAGATAAACATTAATAATCTTATCATTATTTTTGGATCTAGAAAACTTGCATACCAGTGTATAAATCAGGAAGGGACGAGTTAAAAATGTAATCAATGATCCATAGCTTACATAAAACTAGGTAAAATAAATGGAAACATTAGAGTTAAATGTAAGGTTCTAAGTTTACATAGAACTATGCATTTCTCAAAGGGAGGTCGTAGACCCTGTTAGGTTTATCCCCTGAATGACATTAAATCTAGGAGGCTTAGGGTCCACATACCTAGCCAGGCTTATGGTCCTAAGTTGCATTAAATTTTTGGGGATGTAATGTACCTATACCTATTTATAGATATTCCCTAGACTAACACTATGATGTTGAACATTGTAAACCTGATGCTTTCATCAAAAACAAAATCCTAAGTACATTGGCAATGAGTTTGGAAACCATGGAAAGATCTAGGAGGGACTAATAACTTTACTTTGCAAAGTGAATTCCATAGATGACTATCAACATATTTGGGCATAAATATGAGCCTGATTATAATTAGAAGGTCATCAAATTGATGAGCTCAACCTAATTAGGTCAAAACACCTTATTACCAAATAACGCAATGAGCTCTCTCAAGGTGAGACCAAATAAGAGATAAAAATATGATTAACAAAGTAATGAAAGAATTCAAAGTGATAAGACCCATTTGGAATCCAATGTATGAATAACACCATAAGTATGAAAAATAAGGTCCCATAGACGTATTCAAAGATTCAAACTCTGATTCTCATTAAAGTATGTGAATTTAAAACACAAGTGAAGTTGGATCAAAAGTTATGATTACTAAAGGAATGAATTATTGTAGAACCTGAAGATCTAATCAAGGGTTCAAATACCAATTCTATCTATAAATTAATATTTAAAATGTATTTATATTAAACCTAATTGGGGATCTAGACATGTTTTGACAAGAATTTTCTAAGTGTAATAAGTGTATCAAAAACTCATTTTTATGCTAAGTGTTTTATTTGAAACTTTATTACATGAGTTTGGTTATCATGATGGAGTGTGTCTTGAAGGAATTTTTGTATGAAAAATAAGATGAAATCTAAGGGTGGCTTAGTATATCCAAGCAAGTATGATATTTAAAGTTAGAGTGAGGTAATAATACTTCACTTTCATGTTAAGTGCTTTATATGAAGTTTTTTCTCATGGACATGGTCTTTATAATAGAGTAAGTTTTAGGAGATAGTTTAGTGTGCAAATTAAGATGAACCAAAAGATAATTTTAAGAGAGTTGAGACAAAATAGCCATTAATTCAAGTGGGAGTGAAGTAAAAGGATGAAAAGGGGTTTCCATAGTTTTAGAATAATTAGGGCATGTAACAAATGAAGACTTTGCTAGAAAATACTCATGAATATTTTGAAATGAGATAAAATATGTCTAAAAACCTAGCATATCTATCTAAGATAGTGAATGGAACATTAATAGATCCAAGAGAATAATATAAGGGAATGGATATAGGACCAATTTTATATTCTCATTGACTCAGTGTGTGAAAATGAGTTTGTTTCCACTTCGTGGAACCTACAGGAACTAAATACTATAGCTTTAACCATTGAGATAGTGAATCCTACCTTGAGGGATTTTGCCTAAACATTTCTCTACTACCAATTAGGTGTCCATATCCCTGATGGATATGTATATTATCCCACTCAAGGCCTTTATTTAATATCATCTATGAATTCATAACACTGATATAAGTTTCTTGTATCACTAAGGAATTAAGTTTTTCAAGAATTGATTTTTATTTTTCTTCTTTTTTCTTTTATTTCTTTATTTTGAACACCTCAATTCTATGTTGGGGACCAACATGGAAAAAAAATATAATTATATAGTTTTCACCCTTTATCTTAACTATAACAATTTCATCTAAGTAAACCCATAAACCATTAAATTTTGAATTTTAGTGCGTGGTTTTGAGAGAATATCTTTAGAGGCCAACCAGTTTACTCAAACTTTCCCAAATATGAACAAATTCAAAATGTACATGATAGCCTAAGATTTCATAAATAAATAAAATATATATTATTAAGCCATAAAATTCTCAAAGTAATTAAGAACCAAATCATCATTTATGATAATTACCTTCACACCTTTCTCCCTTCACTATTTGATTAATGAGGAACCTGTAGGGTAAAACATATAGGCTAGACAAAAAATAGACAAATGATGAGTCAAAAAATAAATAAAATTACTAAAAATAAAAATGAAATAAGAAATAAATAAAATAAAATTATATACTAGACCTTATCAATCTAATTCAAGCCTAAAATTAGTGCTTGAGGAACTTCCCATTGACAAGCAATGGAATGTCCTCAATAGTTAGACACTTGAGAAGGAACGCATTCTCACCCAGGATTTCACAATTTTTTAGGGACTTATCCATAAAGCATAAAATTTGTTTCACTAACCATTTTTATCATGAGCCTTATCCTAGATAAGGACTAAATTAGAAATTTGAAAGGCTTTCAATTTGGCTCATTTTTCAAACCAATTTTTAACGACTCCTTGGTGTTTGTTAAAGTGCAATATGGATGGATCACATTTTTCATAAATTTATATTAGATTAAATATTTGATCCTCTATCTTATCATCAGGTTTTAGGTAATATCTCATAAAATACAATGTTGGGATTCTCATATTCATATAAAATATAAGATCTTGGTTGTATACCATATGATATGGGGACATGCCTAACAAAGATTTTATTCTAGTCTTATCAGACCATAATGAAAATTTTACATATTATGTCAATCCTTGGGTTCTTATCCAAGATTTAATTGGTCACATCTAACATATTATTATTCATTGATTTAGATATATCATTACATTGAAAATAATAATTATATGAGAATTTAAGGATTACCTGATTATTATATGCCCATTCAATAAATTGTAGTGAAGATAAGGCAGCTCCATTATCACATACTAGAGTTAAAGGCATCTAAAAATGGGTGACAATGTGTTCCTTGGAAAATATTATCATAATTTTAGTCATGAAACTATTGAATGACTACATTATAGTCCACTACATGCAATAGTCAGTTGCCATCAAAATGAAATTGTGTCCTACAAATGCATTAGCATTGATAGATCCAACAAAGTCTAGTCCCCATTTTAAAAAAGGTTGGACCTTAAAAAATAACTATAATGACATAACAAGGGTTCATTATCCATGTGTGGAAACTTAGAAAGTGTGGCATATTCTAACATGATAATGAACATCTTTAAAGACGTGTCCAGTAATAACCTACTCTAAGGATCTAATGGGTTGTAGCACTACTTGAATAATGACAATTTCCATGCCTTCATGGAAATATATGAGTATTTCAGCCATCTATTCTTCATTTTGTCATCTAAAATAAATTACCTCATGATTTATTATGTATAGTGTGCCTAATTTGATCATGAAGTTACTTTTCTTCAGGTTTAACTCTCTTTAAATGGAGTTCAAGTGGATTTGATGCTTATTATTTAGTGGGTAATGGACTAAATATTGATACCAATTATATTATGTGATGGATTCCACTATATACTACTAAAAAATATTTGAGGATCAACCTCAGCCATTACTTTACTTAACCCTTTCCCTCTCATGATATTTATGAGTTGGATCTCTACGTCAAACTCTTGTGTAATAGTCATCTACTTTCCACACCATTCACCAAATTTATTTTGTATTAAATGTTATTTCATGACATAGTTAGGGATAATGACAAACACTTTTTTTTGTAAGATGCAATGCATGAACTTCTTGACTATTTTAATCAACATGAAATCTTATTTATCAATTATTGAATATCTAAGTTCATCATTTCTTAATCTAGAACTCATGAAATACATGGGTATATCATCTCTACTATCATTTTTTGAGTTATAATGACAACACTTGATTGATTTAAGGTGAACTAATAAATTTATAAGGGTTTCATTTAGTCAGGACTTATAAGCACTAGAATATTTTCAATTAATTTATTGATATTAATAAAATACAATTATGATTCAATGGTCCACTCAATATTAGTATCCTTTTCCAACATGGTGTTCAAATGTCTGAATATTTTGATGAAGCCATAGATGAACTTATGCATGAAATTAATCTTTCCAAACAATAATTTCATATATTTTATGCTACCAGGCAATGAAATTTTCAGAGTCACCTCCACTCTTTTTGGGTCTATGGATACATTTCTTTGGTAAATGACCTAACCCAAAAATTTTCCTTCTATAAACTTGAATATGAACTTTTTTGGATTCAAGGAGATGCCATGTTATCTATAAATATGTAGTATCATTCTTAAATCTCGTACATGGTCTTATATGTTCCTATAAAAGATAGTTAAATAGTCCATGTAAATGATAACACATTTTCCAATTAAGTATTTGAATGCAATGTCTAAATCACATTGAAAAGTAGCATTGACATTGATTAGGTCAAATGACATCCTTATGTATGTGAATGTACCCCATTTCATTTTAAACATTGTCTTAATATGATATTAATAGTTGACCATCCCCTGATTATATCATGAATACCCATCTAGAAATGACATCATTTGATATTTATTCACTATCTACAACACTTCATCTAGTGAATACGTTGTATAATTATCCTTCTTAAAGTTATATTTAGGATAATAAATTACACCAAAATATATACTTCTCTATTATTATTTCAAACTAGCATGATATTTTCAACCCATGTGGAGTACTTGATGGGAAAGATTATCTTTTATGAAAGCAAATTTTCCACCTCCTTGAATATTAAAGGTTCTAACAATGGATTCATGATACTTTGCCTTTAATGGTATGGCTTCAATCCTAATATACATATGGTATTTATGAGTATTGAAGTATTTAATACCTTTAAGTATACATAGTTATAGGATATGACATCTCTGAAATCCTTTATGGCTTGTGAAAATCCTTGTTTCTCTTTTTGAATACATGTTGGACCTAAAATCACATTTTTTGACTCACTATCATTATCCATTTTGTAATTCACACATGTCATACCTTTTTTATGGGATGTTTTATCCTCTTAACCTTATTGATACATATCAAAAAACCTCTCCAGTGAGACCATACCCTTTAATATATTATTTGTTTTCAAATTTATCACTCCATGCAGTTCAAACTCATTTATTTTATCTTCATCTATAATCTAAGATTTAAATACATATGTGTTTGTGATGAATTTGATAATATTTTATCATCATTAAACACTTAAAATTCCTAAAATTATCTAGATGGAAGGACTAGAGACCAAATCCACTAATAACCTTGTCAATTTAGATTTGTAATTAGTTCTAGGGTACTTTCTATTTTTTCTAATGCATCAAGCATGTGATTTATTCTATGAGGTACTGTTTGGATATTGAATGCATCAAAATATTCCAATAAATTCCATACTTAGTTGTGATACTTAGACAAATGCTTATCATTACAAGTGTATTGGCCTCTAACTTGTTTAAGCACCAATTTTGAGTCACTCAACATGTTCAAATTATTGATTTTTATTTTGAGAGTGTACTGAAGACAATAAACCATTACTTCATATTTATCTAAATTATCCATGCAATCAAATTACAGTTGGAAAGTAGTCAAATAATATTTTACTCTTGGGTTTATGTTCTCAACCATGGTACCACACCCACTCTTAGACTTAGAACCATCAAATTTTAGGGTCTATAAGTGTTCTTCGATCTTTTTTAGTGGACACTAAGAGGTAGGTTCTTATAAAATATTAACATCTTCATTATTTTTCTAAAGATAAAGTGTGCATATAAATTTTTCTTCACTTGAAAATGATCTTCTATTTTGGTCCTCGGTGGCAAAGGTAGACATTGGGTTGTTTAGAATGGAAGTATTTTCAGCCCAATGACTTGAAAACTCCTTTTTCACTTGAACAACTTTGTTTTGGTTTGTTGAATTTTGGTTATGTTGTCCTTAATGATAAAATAATCATTGAAATTCCATGTTTTAGAGGTGGATACAAATGTTTTGAGTTCCAATATTCTTTGGAATCACTATGGAAAAAAGATATTTTAGGTGCATAGAGTGCATCCTCCTCATATAACTATTCAAGTTCACTAATCTCTTCAAATTCTAATTTTTTTTCATGGAAAACATGTTAATAGTTAAGTACTCATGAGATTTTATTTTAATTTTAGGCACATAGACCCTGAGTTTAGACTATAGATACAAATTTTCATTTGTACTATGTGATCATATGGGTCATTATTGGCTCATGCTTCATTATTATTTTATTGGGTATGTCATGCCATGACAGCCACATATGAGATAAATCAATCACCAAATTCCCATTTAAATTTATGTAATAATATCTACTAAGAATAATACCATATAAGTTTGGGATATCAACCTCTTAAATGTTAATAAACTGCTTGACTCTCAGATCAGAATCCAACTGCATGTGGATATGGTTTAGCTCACCAACCAACTTGAACTCTAATTTTTCTAATTGTACTACCTTTTTGTTTGAATTAGCATGAGTCAAGATGAATTTATATCAAATTAATTAAGGAATCACATTGCCTAAAGCACCTAATTCCAATTAATAATTGTGTAGGTTTTCCCAAAAAATCTAGATTGTTAAGAGGAAAGGAGTTTTAGTATTTTCCTTATAAATGGAAACATAAGCATTGACTATTATACTAGTTTATTTATGTCTGGGAGTAGATAAATATTTCAACAATATATGTTTATGATTAGAAATTAGGATAAAATCAAACATTTTAATGTTGGCCTTAGTTTTTTTAGGTCTTCAACAACGTTGTGTTCCAATGGTTTGTCAACTTACAAGGATGTAGCATTATTTTTTTATTGATAAGTCATGGTAAGAAATTTATGTGTAAAATGGGTTGTTTCTTTATTTCTCATCAGGTGGAACCTGAATGTTGTTTGGATAAGTGGATGTAGTTAAAGGATTTTATAGTTTAATCTTCAACAAGTAGTTGTTTCCCATTTAAAATTAGTTAAAAGTGTGGATGTTATCCAGGTTGTCCTCAGGGTCATTTTCATTGTCATATGGGAATTCATACATTTCAAAAACCATGTCAGTTTTTAGATTCCATCCACTTTGGTTTGAGTTATCACCAAGTGTAGGGAATATTTCAAGTTTGTCCATCTCCTTTTGGAAGATGTTCGAGGACAATATAACATCATCACAATATGTTTTAGTGTTGTCTACTATGATATAAAAACTACACTAAGTGAGAAAGACCAAATTAGCTAAGTTCATAGAACTTGAAGCATTGTTGTTACTCTGATTGGTGTTATCAAGAAAAATAAGCACATTTTCATTGTTTGGCTTAGTTCTCCACTAGTGATTGGTTCACTAAAATTTGAAGTTTCTATTATTTTGTGGCTTATTTTTGGTTTTATTATTGTTTTGGGGCACTTTTCTTGGTAGATTAACCATATTTTTTGTCAATCATTGAATCATATATTGAAATTAACCACTTTAGGGTTCATGTTAACATTATTTTTATTTACTTCTTGTGGTAGTGGGTTAACCAAATATGCCTCAAAATTTATAAATGTAGGGACAATATGATTCTTTTGATTGTGAGAATTATTGGTAGGTATTTGATTTTTTAGAAATGACAAGATAACCTGATGATTATTATTATGGGAAACAAAACTGCTTATGTTAAGCATGGAAGAAGTGATTTTTTAGACCACATGGATAATTTGGTGATTATTCACCATGACAACACGTGATTCAGAATGATATAAAACTAACCATTGGGCCTATAGTTCAAATGCATTAGGTTATAGACCATATTTTTACTTGAGTACATTGGACCAATAATTGGATTCAACGGTGGTGTATTATGAATGAGATCTTGGTTAATCATTGAAATTTGATTATACACACCTAATGAATGCAATATACAAGCTCCGTACCCTTGTCACATCATTTGTTTCCAAATTGTGATCACTTCATGATATGTTAATAACAACATTTATAGTATCATAAGATTCCTATAGATGAACATGGAGGTCATAGGGTCTAATTCCATTAAATAAATTTATATGAAAACCACTTCCATTTATATTTAGTGTGTTTTTAATCACTTTTAAATTTTTCTTAAATGGGAATTAAGCATGCTCATTCGTTCATTAGGCTCCCTATGGCATGTAAACAATTGATGATAGAGGACAACCAGATCAATGAGAACCCCAAAGTGATTTATAATTATCATTTATAGGTCATTACATGTAGTCATAGACCCATCAAATAATCCTAGATACTATTTTTAGACAATATCATTTAAGTGTATGGGAATAGATGGAAAACCACATCCTCATGTTGGATTTGGGTTCAAATATTATCTTTAAAGACTTGAATGTGCTCTTCAACAATATGGATTCCACCATGCACATATCTAAGGTATAAATTTTTATGGTTATTTAATAAATCATGGGAAACTCCCATGATTATCATCAGGTAGTTACCTTTACCAATCCAAGCCACATTAACTATCATTGGTGGGTTTTGAAGGGTAACGAATGAGTTAACAAAATGAGTGATAGTCATAGGTGAGTTACTAGCTGAGTGGATTTGTTCTGTTTTTAGTTTTCCATTTTTCCTCTAGTTTATCTATGTTCAATTATTTTTAATAATTTAAATTTGGTCCTCATGGATTTTGATCTAGTGATTATTTTTCTATCTATCTTATTATTTATAACTCTTTAGTGTAGGTAACACTTATAAAATGTCAAAGTTTAAATATTATGTTAAATTTTTAGTTCTAAAATTTTTGTTAGTTGGTCCTCATAGTGTCAACATGTTGATGGGTCATTTGGTTAACCAAATTATTTGGGATGATCACCTATCTATCCTCTCCTGAAAGGAAACCCAAAGGTCTCCCTAAGGTCTATATTTATTGGGTCATGGTGAAATGTATAACCCAATCAATCAATTTGTAACCATTACAATACAAAGGGTATTTGTTAGTTATGAAATTTTAAATGTTATTTTATTTTTAATATATTATAATTAAGTGAATTTTTTTTCATTTTGTTAATGCAGGTCTTAAATTTGCTTCAAGATACGATAATAAACATTTGTAAAAAAGCTTGCCCAAATAAATAATCAACATTTATAGGTTTTGGTGAAATAAATGTAGCTGATTTTTAACATTTTCATTCCATTGTGTAAATATTACAAAGTGTGACAATGAAATGAAAATGAAACATATCATGCAATCGAGATAAAAATTAAAAATGGATTGTATTAATAGCTACTTTAACCCTAGAATAATTAGTTAATTAAAAATGAAAAATGAAAAGGGAAAGATAGAAGGAAAGCCTTCTATAACTAATAAAAATCCATTATTACTTATTTTAAATTTCCATGAAGTTATTCTCCTTCCTAGAAAACAAATCCATAACCCCCATTGGAGATGATATGAGAGTCTAGGGATGAGAAGGTGAGAATAAAATTAACACTACCACCATTACATGTGTAGGTAATTAAATTGAATCCTCACAACTTTGATTAATATAAATATCCTTGAATAACACAATGTTTGAGTGTTTATAATAATTCAAGTATAAATGTTTATAGCATAATTCTAATGAAAATAATTATAGGGAGAGATTACACTACACAAGAGATAAAATGCATGAGGGAAAGTAGACTAGTTCAATATGTATCCAAAGTTACATAAAGAGATAACCCTTGATTTATTTTATAAGTGGTAATATATAAAAATTATCCTCTCCAAATGGGATTCCATTTCCATCCAAAAGCATCTAAAGACATTAAATGCATTCACCAACTTCATTTTCCCTCAAAATGTTACATCTCAATATCACTTTTGCTATACATACAAAGAAATAAGTCAAATTTCTAATTAAAAATATCCTTAATGACATATAAATAAAATGTAAATGGGTTTTAGACCATGCATCTTATCCTAAAATTTAAGTTATCATTTCTTCTAATCTTTAATCATCTTCCTAATGTAATAAATAGATCATAAAATGGAGTAGTGAGTGGAATGTTATAAATAAAAGATAGACATAAGGTTGAAAATGGTCTCCTAAATGTTTTCAATCTTCTCATTATAACTTAGATGCAATTTTTTCAAAATTTTAATAAAAAATTAATTTTACTATCAAGGGATTTTTATCCATTTGTAATCAAGATTTATAAGAGCCTTTTGTAGTGGTTTTCACATCATGTCAAGCCCTTAGACTTGATCAGGCCAAAAAAGGCTTACACAGCATTAATTAGCCATACTATGCTCAAGCTCATGTTAGAGTTGGGTTTAAACATAGATTAAGCTAGGATTATAATCCCATTTTTTATTGTGTTATATGTTAGGGGAGTTTGCATTCAGAATTCACATAGTTTAAGTTAGGTCCAGAATTGTCCAAGTTACATCATTTTGGTTTCCATTGCCTTGGATGAACTATATCATTTGAAATGAAAAGTTTAGTGTCCTTATTTGTAATCAATGTCCATTTTTCATTTTTTGTATTGGATTGATCTTAAGATAAACTCAAGGCTAGGACCCTATTTTTAATGTCGAGTTGCATCATTTAAAAAAACAAGTTTGGGGGGGGGGGGTGTGGAGATAGTCCCTATACCTAATCAGGCTTGGCACCCCATAATTATTTATATGTGGTGGGTACAAATTAATACTCTTTGAATATATATATATATCTCAATAAGGGGCATGCTCATGAAATAATTGATGATCCAAATCCCTCATAACAATAATTAAAATGAGTGTCAAGCTTGGGGTTAGAGGAGGGGTTCTAAGTCTACAAAAAACTATGCATTTCTTAGAGGGGCATATGTATACCTAGTTAGGTCTAGATGAGGCTTAGGATATACATACCTAGTTAGTCCTATGGGCCTGAGCTACATTAAATCATTGGGGATGCAAATTCCCTAGACCTAGTAAGGGATATTTCCCTGACTAAAACTCTAAATTTGAACATTGAAAACCCAATGACCTAAGAAAAAATAGAAGCATGAGTACATAAAAGATGAAATTAGAAACCATGGTGAGATATAAGTGGGAATAATAACCATGATTTTTAAATTGACTTTCGTAGGTGACTAGTGAAATATTTGGGTTAAAATATAATCTCAATAAGGATTGGAAGCTCATCAACTTGATGAGCTTGATTTAGTTAGGTTTAAATACCTGATTACCAAATAACTCAATGAGATCTCTCAAATCTAGACTAAATAAAATATAGAAATATGATTAATAAAGGAATGATATAATGAAAAGTGTTAAAACCCATTTGGACTCCAAATTTTAAATAACACCACAAGCATGAAAAATAAGGTATTATATACCTATTCAAAGATTAGAACTACAATTAAAATTAAAATTCCATGAATTAAAAACACAAGTGAAATTTGGATCAAAATGTCTAATTAGTAAAGACAAGCTTTTTTAGAACCCCAAGACCTAATAAAGGGTTACAATCTCTATTAGGCATAGAAATTAATATTTTAAATTACATTTACAATAGACCTAACCAAGGATTTAGGCAAGTTTTGATGAGAATTTTCTATCTATAATAAGTGCATCAAAATTTTATTTATATGTTAAGTTTTTTATATCAAAATTTATTGCATGAGCTTGGCCATCACAACATAACAGGTGTCGGGGGAGATTTTGGTATGTAAATTGAGACAAATTCTAAGGTAACCTCGAGAGAGCTAAGAAATCAGGATATTCAAACTAAGGAAAAAAGACTCTACTTTCATGTTAAGTGATTTGTATGAATTTTTCTCACATAGACATGGTATTTCCAATAGAGCAAATTTAAGGAGATGGTTTGGCATGAAAACTGAGATGACCTTCTAGATAATATTAAGAGAGATGAAACCAACTCTTGTTAACACAAGTGAGAGTGAATAATTTTTTTTAAAAAGGGGTTTCATAATTCTATAGGAATTAGGGAAGGTTGTCTAAGTAATAAAAACATATATGCAAAAATGTTTGACGTGTAAAATTTTTAATGATTCATCAAACTCCTTACCTTGTATGCTATATAAATGAGAATCTCCATTTTAAAAAATATTTTGGAACCAAATATGTGTCTAACTATCTATGTATAAAATTTTGACCATTTTAATTTTTTTGTCAATCCTAGTATTTGTGTCTCAAGACAAGGTCACTAACCTCAACATGGTGCTCATGGAAATTTTCATGGTATTATGAGTACTGATCATAATTAATGATCATTTTTTAGTTTCTTATCATATCTGATATAGGGAAATAAAAATCTTTTGAAAAGTGGGTGAGACATTTCTTATGATATTCTACTTCCTCAAGGGTTAGAGAAGATACATGATTGAGGATTTTTGGTTGTTTCTTGGAACCAATGTTAACATATATGTTGTTTTTAATTAAATAAACACTTATTTACTCAATCACTTAAGGTGTATAAGGTATTTTATTATTTATTTATCTAGATTATTATCTTTGAAAAAACCCTTTTTAATGGGGCATCCATTAATCGCATAAAGGGAATCATCAGGTTCTTTAGGAGATATTTATTCATTTCTCAAGACTTCTACCATGCCAATATAATAAACTTTGATTGTTGAATTAGAATATTTTAAATGAATAAGTTTATTGAGACTATAATTATTTATCTAATGTGGGTTGAATGGGAGGGAGATAGGTTTTTCCCATTCTATAATGCCAATGATCTCACATTTTATCTTTTTCAAGATAATTGGTATTGTTATAATATTTTATTCACTCACTTTTGATGTCTTTCATATGCCTTTTTCTTTAGTATTGTTATTTTTGAGTCCTTGGGACATTTATAACTTTATTTTATAACCCATGCCATAGTTGTAATAGGATTTTTTCATTAGCAAGTGGAGAAGGCTTTGTTACTATATGGCTTATAAAATGGAAGTCAATATGAAGTCTTGGATTTTTTTGAGATTTTATTGATTGACAAAAATGGTTTTGAGTCACTTTGGGAAACAAATACTTTCCATATATGTAATAATATTCTCTTAGAAAAAGTTGGAAGGGATTTCCTTCATCATATCGATCTAATGCCTACCCAAAATCATGTTATAATTGGTATATTTATATGTAATATAAAAATCTATAAGTATTTTTTTAGGTCCCAAAGTGATATATAACACTATGATCCTAATAAAATCATGTTTTAGGTTATCATAGGCTTGAATGGTGTTCATATTTATGCAATAGTTTCTCCAGAGCCAAGATTTTGAAGAAAGGAGAAATGGAAAATATTGACTACAGACCCATCATTAACAATTTATATTTTATCATAATTTTTATAGATCAATATGGGATATAATATTCTATCCATGTTAGCATTAGGATCCAAGTGTCTAAGGTGAAAGAAATCTGAAGTATCCCTAGAATTTTTCCTAGGAGGATACATGTCTACATCTGAATGATTTGGGCTTCCAAAGGTGGGATAACATTGGATAGATGACTAATATCTAAAGCTTCAAGCACTACCAAATGATGGGAAATATATTTTTTAATAAATTTCATACGTTAAATATGGAAAATGTATTTTTGAGGTCCATAACGAGGTTATAATTCCCTATAGGTTTAAGGTTACCTTGAACATCAATCTCTAGGAAACTAGTGAGAGGGGGAGTTTTTGGTTGATACCACCTTTTTTCATGTGATTATGTTATCATCATTTTTAGTCTTTCCATGAGGCCCCAAATAAGGGTACAAATTAGAATTTATTGATGTAGAAGTTTAGGCTTTAATATCATGAGTCCCAAATAGTTTGGGATGATTGACTATAATTTATTATGGTGAATTTTTTTATTAATGTGCTACTAGTAAATAGGGAATGGGTTTTGGTAAATTTTTAAGTTAGTATTATGAGGCACCACATGAATTATTATGGAATATTAAGGGTTTACATCTACACTTCCCAAAAACATATCCATGAATATTTTCCATTGGTACTTAAGTAGTCATTGGATGAATTTTTTATATTCTATATATGAAAAAGTATTGTGATTGATGATCATATGGAAGAGGATGTAAACATTGGGATCATAATATCTCAATTTTTGTTTTTGTTTTTACTAACCAAACCTTTGTTGGTTATTTTTTAGATAAAAGTGTTGATTTTAATAGTTATGGTCTAGGTTTCATTATTGGTTCTGCTATTAGTTCCCATGAAGTATAAAATGGTTAAAATCTATAACATGAATGGTAAGAGGGTTTGTATTTCTCCTACCCCCATTTTTTTTGTTTTTGTTTTTATGTTTTTATTTTTATTTTAATTTTGATTATTGTTCATTATATTGATATTTTTAGGTTGATCCATCAAACCATCCATGGTAGCATTACTATTAATATTTATGACCTTAGGTCCTAATTTTTCTATTTATTCTAGTTAATATTATGATGGCCCCTATTATTTTAGTTTGGGTCAATAATTCATATTTTTGAACTATAGGTTCTATGGTCACTTTCTATAGTTGTTTGGTTAATCCTTAACAAACTCTTTAACATTTATTCATATGATTTTTAATGGAATTTATGAATATCTTTCATAGTTTATGTGTTAGTAGAGTGGAGTAATAGGTCACATAACTCTCCTTGATCCGTATTTAGGGTACTAGTAGAGGAATAGATTAATTTTTTCCACCTTGAAATAAAATGGGCAATAGGCTCATTAGCTTCTTGTTTTATGTCTAAAAATTCATGTATGCTAGTTTGATGTAGACTGTTCACATCAAATGATCTTATGAATTATTCCAGGAATTGGTGAAAATAATGGATCAAAACCTTAGGGAGGAAATAATACTAGTCTAATACAATTACCTCAATATTTTTATTAAAAAAATTGTCCACCACTCCATCCAAGGGTAAATATCCATGGCATAGGTCTCAACATGTGAATTTTGGTCCCCTTATTCCTTATATCTAGGGAGTTAATGGAATGTAAATGGAAAACTAACCCTAGAATGACATGATTGATAGGCTCCTTTAGGTATTAAACATATTCACCCATTATTTTTAATTCCATTAAACTATTGGGGTAGGCTTTGGGAGGAGGAGTTAGATATGAAGTGGGCATACAACCATTAGGGGTGAATGTTATCACCTAAATGGATGGAGGATAATAAGTTGAAAAATAGTTATTTAGTTGTGTTGGCTTCAAAAACATGTGATAATATGGTGGTAGAGAGTGTGAATGTGGTTTTACAACTTGAAATTTTTATAGTTATAATGTATTTCCAACACATACCACCTACTAAGTAGTTAGGAAGGGCCATGGGTGGCAGTCTCTTAGATATCATATTATTTGGAGAAACATAATACAAAGGGACATAAATAAGCATGTGACTAAGAGGCTTATTTAGATAAGGTGTGTTTTTTGTTTCACAATTTAGAACACCAAAATTAATAAGGTCTCATTGGATTTGGTTAGGCTTAAAACTAGTCAAAAGAAGAGTGGGTTGATATTGAGGAGGTTGGTAGGATGCTTTTATAACTAAGGAAAGAGAGGAATGGCTCTAATTTTTAAAAATCAAGTCCATCCCTTTATTTTAAGGACTAAATTTAAGTTAATCATGGATACTCTCCAAGTCTCAAATGTGTCCCAACATGTTTGAGATGAGATCAGTCAAAGTATCATTAGTGGTGAGCTTGGCAGTCTCTCTTGCTTAAGCCTCTGATGGAAGAGGGTGATATCCAAAGATTAATTTATTTAAACTTAATTATTTAGGGGTGATCACCTTGGGTTGTCTAGATGGTGTAAAATTATATTGGTTAGTAAGACAAGGTGACAAACATAATTGTAGCCTAGCTAACTAATCCTCTATAATGAGAACTCTCACTCTCTACCAATTGAATATTTCCATTGTTTCATAATCATGAGATTTTAAGTTGATTTGGGGTCTAATTATAACATGTGGATATAATAAAACTCCACTCATTATTGTCATTTAATTTGAATCACGGTAGCTTATAATTATTATATTATAACACATGACTTGGTTTGTGGTATGGAGGGAGAAGAGTTTTAAGATAGAGACCAATTTTCATCATTTTGACTTTGTGTGTTGGTACAACTAAACAAAAAATATTTTTTAAAAACTTGAATGCTTATTATACAAAAATAAAATATGAAAGGCCTATCAAATTTCTATCCAAACATATTTTTGGATGTGTAAAAACACACAATAAATGGAATAGGATAAAATATGGATCAAAGAAAAGAAAAGAAAAATGATAAATGAAAAAGGAAAATCCCTTAGTTTGGGTTCACCATATTCATTTCAATGGGTTTGAATGGCTAAATGTTTAGCTAAAAAAATATTTATACTTAGATGTAAACTAATGTAATGAAATAAATTGAACAACCTAAAACTAATATTGAAAGGAAATATTATTAAAATAAAGAAGGAAAACTTATTTTTGTTCTTTTTCCAAAGATATATTATGAAAATGCTAATAAATTGAAATCTAAAATTAAAGTATTTAAATGCTAGTTTTTTGGTTTTATGGTTTTATGAATGTACATAAATTAAATTGTATGATTGAAAATGTAAAATTTAATTTATAACTTGAATGAATGCAAATAATTATGAAAAATTATTCTAAATTTTAAGATGCATGGATGGAGATTAACCTATGATATTTATATTGTACACATGCAACTAAATTCCAAAATTATATAAATCATAATTGGATGAATGCTTTCTATTTTTAATTGATTTTCCTTATCTAATCTAACATGAAAATGGAGAACTTGATCTAACTATGGTTGTGCTTTTAATTTTGAGAAGTTTTGAAAAATGGAAAAGAATTTTGTTGATGAAATATTTTCTTGTTGGGTTTTTATTAAATTTGTATGCAAGTGGTTGTGAAATAGAAGTTATTTAAAGTATGTATATATGTGTGAGAAAAGAGATAAATTATAAAAACACAAATTGGGTTGGAGGCATTCATAGACAACATTGAAGATTATGACCAATACCTATCTAAGAAATTTGCTAAAATATGGAATAATTACAAGGTCAAAATCAATAATGTGACTATGGAAGTTTCTGAGGGATGATCCCTCATGTTATGGGTATTAAGGTTAAGGACATAGAATATTTCAAATCCATCAAGGACTAAAAAGAAAAGAAGGCAAAATTTCTAGATCAGGGTGAGTAACTAACTGATTATCAAGGAGGCTTTCTAAGGGAAGATTTTATATATCCCTATGATGAAGTGGCAAAACATATTATGAGGCATGTGACACTTTAAGGTAGGTTCATTGTATTCCATTATTACTGTTTTCCTATTTTGAACTAATTTAGATGCCAAATCCCTATTATTACTCTATTCTACATTCTACATTATTTATAAAGTTTGTTTTAGATGTCAAGAAAGGGAAGAAGCAGTTCCTTTTACATCAACTTGTTACATTCTTGATCTAAAATTTATTTAAAGGGATTAATCCTTACCCTTTTAGCCCTTTACCTAAGAATAAATCTAGTAATTTGACATGGGGCCCCAAAATAATTTTGAATAGTGTTATAAGAATAAAATAGATGAAATATCTACATGAAGGGTAAATCAAGTGACCTATTGAGATGGAAGAGGAGGATCCTAATATTTTAGGCATAGATAATATGGTTGAAGGATTAAAAATATTTAATGATCTAGAAATGGTTAATGAATAGTCTTTGAAAGGTAATGATTAAGTTTCATCTACAGCCACAAAATAAAATATACCTCATGAGGTTTTAGAAGGTATACAATCACTTGAGGATATTAGTTTGGAAAAAGGGATAAAAATCAATAGGTAAGAAGTAATCACTGAAAAAGACAATATGGAAATGGATTTTGATATAGTTATAGTTTATCTTAAGAACAAGAATAAATTATAACAAATGGGTGATGAAATTGAGTTGTATAAGGATTTTATGCACTGGTTTATGAGGGATTATGCTAGACTCAAGTACATCATGAATAATATGAACAAGAATGAAGGAATTTACTATTCAAAATCTGATTTGATGGAAATCAGTGAGTAGATGGAAAGGATGAATGAAAAGGTCTCAAGGATTGATTGTGATGATGAAACACTCAAGAATAATTTGAGAATGAAAATATATTTTAGTATTATTTTTATGCAAAATTATGTTCAAAACATGGAAGGTTTAAAATTGTTAGCAAAACGAAAAAATGAAGAAATGGAGCATGATAGAATGGATAAAAAGAAGAAGGGTATGGTAGATCAAAGACATGATTCATAAACTCTTTAGATAATGGATATAATGATAACTAACGTGGAGAATAATTAGAGTGAAATGCTAGAAGGGTTGAGCTACTTGGGTTGTTAGTGTTCTTTTTATGTTTTCTTTTTGTTGTAAACTTTATTAGTGTTTTTTTTTTGGTTTGTCTACAGGCTTACTTATTTACTTATGATTCAAAGACCATGCTTATTAGTTGTTTTTAATGGGGTGGGCCCCATTTAAAAACCTGTTTTTACCATTAATAAAAATAAAAACATAAGCTCTTAGAAATGAAAGAATATTGTATTTGAAATTTAAAAAATAACATGCAAAATCATGTGCTTTTGGTTTTTTGTATGTACATAAAATACTTGTAAAATTGAATGATTTGTAATGCAAATAAGTGAAAAAAATATTTTTTTCATATTCATTTAATATTTTATAAAATGTAGATAAAAATAACCAAACAAAATCTAAACTAATGAAAACAAAAAAGAGAAAAAAGAGAAATAAAATAAAAATACCCCAACTTAACCAAAGCAAAAGACAAATTGGAATAAGATCTTGTTGAATTTAGATGTATCTTGATCCTTAGGATTCTATCTCCTTGGGTTATTTGTCTGTGATGACCTAGGGATTCTATAATAAGTGGGATGTGAAAGTAATGTAAATACAAGAATAAAATGAATAAAAGAAACAATTGAATTGTGGTTGGTTCTCACAAAAAGTAGAGTATTGTGTTTTAATTTTGTGAGTCTCCTTATCTAGTTTACTATGTTGACCAAAATGTCACTATAAGACTTGGTATAATTCCTCAATAAAATTAAAAAATGCACATTATATCTCTCTAAAATTATGAATAATCATTTTTTATGAAATATTTGTATCTAAATCTCATGGTAAAGATATTTTATTATAATAAAATAATAGATGTTATATGTGGGATTTAATAAGAGTTGGTTGATATGTGATTAGAGTTGACTTAGAGTTAGATAAAATTGGTTTGAGAATGACCTTGAGTGAACTAGAGCATCAGTGAACCAATTATATAAAAATAGGAATAAAAAATGGTCAAACATGAAAAAATCATGAAAATGCATGCCCATAAAATAAAACTCTAAGTCCATACAACTGTACTGAAACCATGGTTATATGTATGTGTTGATTATGAAACCATTTCAATGGCTATCAAAACTACATTTTTAGTTTCATTGAATAGCCATGTAGGTTTCACAACCACTATGGCATTTATACCATTCACCTCATAAATATTGGTTTTGAAAGGATTGAGCTTGAATTTTGCAAGTTTGGCACTTTGGGGAGGTTTAGAAAGAGTTAAAAGGGGGAAATAAGGAAAAGACAAGATCTAAACATATTATTTTTTATGGAGGACTTGCAGTATCATCAAACATCATTAAAATGTTTCACCATGGAAATATTAGGTGCCTAAAATGCTCAATGATTATAGAGATATTGTATAAAGATAGAAAAGATTTATTATAGATAGTAGAAGTAGCACATAGTTTCAAATAGACTAAGAATAAAATAAATGAGTAACTAGATTTAGCATTACAAAAATTTGGTAAAATATGTTAAGTATATTATTTCTCTATTATCATAGAAATATGTTTAGTATTAAGTTAAGAAGGAAAATCTATCACATATTTTAGTGAGAAGTTAAATGATGAAAACCATAAGTATTCATTATATGATCAAGAGTTCTATGTAATTTTGTAAATACTCAAGAAGTGGATACATTATTTATTGTTGAAGAAGTTTATTTTGTACACAAATCATTGGGCATTATAGTTCATAAATAGTCAAAGTAAGTTGAATCAAAGACATATGAAATGGTTTAAATTCCTATACAAAGTCATTTTTTAAAGCATATGAGTGGAAAGTCAAACAAATTTATAGATGCATTGAGGTTTAAAGTATTATTATTCATTGAAGTAAAAGTGGAAGCCACATGATTATATATTATTAAGGAAAAATAGGTAAATTATATTTTTTTCAAGAATCTTGGAAGGCATGTTTAGAACCAATGAGTGGTGAAAAAACACCGTGTTTATGATATTTTGATTTATAAATTTTATTTGTAAAAGGAAGGTAATTATGTATAACTAAAGATTCAATGTGAGAGAATTTGGTTAGGGATAAACACAATGAAGGTTTGGATGGAAATTATCTTAGGACAACATATTAGTGTAGACACATAAACTTTGTTATAAATAATTGACAATGCCACTTCTTGACACATCCTAGACCACATCACCCAAATACATGAGTCTTATTTACCATTACTCTAAGCCATTTTTATATATGAGGGCTTTAACCTTGTGTTTTCTACCATTACTACACAAAAAAATCATTGTCAAATGTTCAAACTAATTAAAATCACCCTCAAACTATCTCCATGTTATATAAGTGTCCCTAATATGTTAGACATGTCTACCCTAGGTAGACATGGGAGTTTTATGCTCCTATCCATTTAGGTTAGTTACGTCTCATGTAAAATAACGAGTAGTTTTAAAAATTCAAATCATTATTTTGGGTCTTATTTCATGTTTAATAAGGCACACACTCTTATCCCCCTAAGTCAATCACATCCCCAAAAAAATAACAATATTTTCCAAAATTCAAAGAATTATTTTTGGTTTTCCCACATGTTTTATAAGGTTAGCTAAGAGAAAATATAAAAGTGTTCTCCTATAAATTATTAGAGTTATAGTCACTAAGATGGAAAGGGGGGGGAGGTGGGGGGGTGGTGATTAAGTGATGGAAGATAATACAATTCAATTCCCAACTCTTAAATATTTATCATACATCAACTTGATCAAGTAACAAAAACATGAAAGCACATACATCCAAAACATACATAAGAGCATACATCACATGAAAAAATCATATATATGGGAAACCCTCTTGGGGGATAAAACCCACTAAACCCTACAAGATGAACTAAAATATTATAAAACAAGATTAAATATTTAGACCAACACCAACTAATTAAGGAACACCCATCCCTTATTTTAGTGAGACACCAATCCCATAAAGAGCTACTGACCCTATCTAGCTGAGCACCCACAACAACTAGACCTTTAGAAATTTTTACCTTGAAATGAGGAACCAACCCCCTAGGCAACCAAGTACCCACTCAACTACCTAAACATATCACCTTGAACATGTATTTATACTCTTCAACCAATGATGATCACCTTTGTCTACACTCTTCACCTCCAATCTCTCTTAAGCTACCTTTAGGGATAAATTACTCAAATTGCCTCTTCTAGGCTCATTAGTCCAAATAGACCTTCTCTTTTAAATTTTATCTCCTTTTCTTGAATCCACACTTGTAAAACTACCACAATTAATCCAAATAGACCTTGTACTTATACCACTCTCTTTCTTTAATCCATCTTGGTCAAACAAGATGATTTACATATTTGAAACATACTTAACATAGGTCCATACACATTTTACATATGAGAACCACACTCTTCATAGGTCATTCATAACCTCATTATTCCCAAACCACCGTTAGGTCTTAGTTAGACCTAAAACAATTAGGCCTTTATACTCACACATTACATGTGAGACTACTTGGATCACCTTCATCTTTTACCAATTATTATAAAACATCAAACCTATATCTGATATCCCATTTCTCACTCTCATATTGGTCCATCCCACTTGTAATACCAACTTAACATTTGAACCTATCAATTAGGTCTCCTCGCTCTTTAGGCCTTCATAGATAAAAAACGCAGTCTAAAACTTTTGAATCAATAACTCAAATATTTCACATATCCATATGATTAGATCATATGGGTGAAAAATTCAAGACATTTTAAACACCTCCATGTTCCTTATACATTCCAACATAAGCTCTAAGCACTCAAATAAATTCTCTCAAAATGACCACTCAGACTGGTCATAGATAGTCAAAATATAGTCAAGCTATTTTGACTCTCCACAACTAAAAATTGGAAACATAAGATACAAAATACCTCATAATTAATATTTGATACTTACTTGACATCTTCATATTCATTTTTTTCCTTAACTCTGCTCATAACACCTTCAACTTACCTCTGAAAGATGGTTACTCAATCTGTTAGTGCATTCAATAAACATAGTCAACTTCTAAGCCTTTTTTCATACTAAAGATAGATTGATCAAACCTCAAAAATCCATAAAAATATTATTCATATAGTATAAAATAATCTCCAATATTTATTTAATCTTTAAACATCAAAATACTATCAATAACAACTTAATTATCCTTCTTAGGTCACTTACATAACATGGTCAAACACAATCAATTTTGGATCTCAATATATTTGACTGTATAAAAAATAAAAACTTATAAAATTTTTCTATAAATGTGCCTTATAGTCCTATTAATATATTATTTTTAATCCATCAATAAATTTTTCATATATCAAAAGCTATAGCTCAAAAATCCATCACTTGTTTTCTTTCACAAATTTGAATATTCAAATTCCAACTGTCACTATGTAAATACTAAATATCAAACACATTTTCATCATCTCATGTTCCATAGAAACTTTGAACAAATTCATTTCATATATATCCTTGTAATTATCTTGACTTTATCTTGAAATCACTCATCATTTCTCTTATATACTTGTTTCTCTGATTGTGCCACTTGATAGCTCTACGTGCCTTCTATGCAAATTGACTATTTGACTCAATGCACTCCATCGATCTAAACATGTATGAAAACTCACATGACATTGATCTTATGTCAAATCATCAAGATTGATACACATGTCTCTAGCATGTGAAATCTCAAGAACCTTTGACATTTTGACTTCAAGTGCACCCTTATATCTTTTTAATGCTCACAGTAGATTTGTCTTAACTATTTGACCACAGACTTCAACGTAGTTAAACTTTATAGTCTCTAGTCTATCACAGTCTACTATAAAAATATTTAAGATTCATAAATTGAGCTGGAAAACACTTCAAATTTCTAAATCTTTAGGGTACCCTTTTGGCACTATAGACATCAATACATGAAAACCTTTGACCACTATTGAATTTTTTACAATAAATGCACAAAATTGTTGGTTCATTCATATCTACATGATGTACAGTGATGGTTTGTCTTCTCTTAATCTATAATATGCATGTTTCTCTTTTCAAATTATAAAATGACACACCAAAACTTTACCAAGACATCTATGGATGCCTCATAACCTCTTCTTTATCCTTACTGACTATACATATGCCATATAATCTCCAAGTTCTCAAACATGACTTATTTTTCATTCATGCACTAGTGTCTCATGCTCTCTTTGACATCAATGACAACCTAAAATCAATGACTATGCACAAAAATATTCCCCTTTGTAATTGATGGCAAAACATCGTTAGAATGACTTCATTTGAACTCTTTCATTATGATCTTTCTCCCCCTTTGACATTATTAATAAAGGGTCTCTTCCTCAACATGATAATAATCATTCCTCAACAACATGTGTGCATTAAAATACTATTTAATATGACCAAGATATATGCTTTCAAGCATATGAATCAAATTTCTCCCCCTTTGACATGCACCAATATGAACTTGGAATTCTCTGATCCTTAGACCTAACAAACTACTCACAAATATTAGAAATCTCCCATTAACATCAAGCTCTATCTCATGTCATATTTTCTTTGAAATACATCAATCTAAACTTAGAATTTTTTATCCTTGGACCTATCTATATACATAACTCACAAGCTCTTTTTTCTCATGCATGAAGATTCAATACCTTGTCAAAACACATTACTTGGTTTGATCAAGTCATCATATCAATATTCTTAAATTCATAACTATAGTAGACATCTTCACACTTCTATCATGATTGAATCATCTTCACATATGCTCCCCCTCACATCATGCACAGCTTCTTCAATCCACTCAATCTAACTGAGTTAGATCCCCCTTAGCCAAACATATCTTCAAATGATATTCTTGTCTTGCAACATCAACCAAAGCTCAATTGGCATCCACCATGCTTATTCTTTCTTTTCAAGTGTCTCTTTGAAGCCTAGATAAAGACACCCCTTTGACATAATGAGACTAAAATTCCCAAAACTCAGGAGACTCCCATATCTCCAAACTCTCATTTGAATTATAATCTTGCCTCATCACCAAATTGACTTTAAATGTATCATTAACTTCATTTTTTGCTTTAGTCTTGTCAACAAATATAGACAACAAAAACTCTTGACTTTCCTTCATGTATATCATGGTAAACAAACCATCTTTGGTCTTAGTCTAGTCTCTCCTAATAGGCTTAGGTTTCCACAACCATTTGTGACCTCTTCCTTGCACACTAAGGGCTCCATACTCCTTATTTTTCTTTGAGAATTCATTCATCCTATTCTTGAAATACATAGCAATGAGACCAACTCTATGAAATCTAAAACAAATAAGATCATTCATACCTTTTACTTGATGAAAATTATGATTTTTCTTTGACTAATTTCTTCTTCTCTTGCATTCTCTATCTATGTGGTAAAACTAATTGCATACATAACAATGACTGGGATGAATATCTCATTATATTTATCTATCTAGCATGTCTTATTTCTTGTAATCTAAGATCCTGATTAATCTTCCATACATTCTATCTGAATATGTAAATGATCTTCCTTTGACTGATTGTTTATTCTTATGTAGTCCTTTTCCCTATGACCAACAAGATGATAGACAAAACAATGTCCCATAAAATATTTTTCATACCTTGAGGCATTTGATTGTTTGATTGGTTTCTTCATTTTGCTCTTGACCTAATTTGACTTATTTTCTTTCATGTCACCATCTTCTTTGTCTTGTTCTAATTTATTTTTATCTTATTCAAGCTTGCCTATCATAATTATGACCTTTTCATGCTCATCCTTTAGAGAAAAAATATTAGTCTTTAATCGATCAAATTCATCTTCTTTATCTCTCATGCTTGAACTTTCAACCTCTAATTGAATTCTTTGATATTTGATGGTCTCCTTATCCTATTTATCCATTTTGGTCATGCCATCTTTAAATATACATGATTTCTCTTCCATAGACTTGATCAGTTCTTGATTTTCCTTTTCCTCTCTCATTGATTTGCCTAACAAAGTCCCCTCAAGAGATATGACTTACACTTCAAGACCTTTGATCATATTCCTTATTTTGTGATTCCTCTTCATTTTATCCTTTAGTTCACCAAGTGCACTCATGAGATTAGCTTCTAGATAAACTTATTATTCCTTCTTATCATATAACTCTTCTTCTTCTCTACTATTATGGAAAACTTATTCATCAAACATGATGATATTTTCACCCATATTATACCTTGGATCACCTTCAAGTCATTAAAATTGTAAAGAAGGTCCTACTCTAATACCAATTATTAGAGGTACAATCACTGAGGGAGGGGTGAATAAGTGATGAAATATAATCCAATTTAATTCCAAACTCTTAACTATTTATCATAAATCAACTTTATCAAGAAACATAAACATGAAATCACATACATTCAAAGCATGCATCACATGAACACATCATATATGTGGAAACCCCTCTTTAAGGATAAAACCCATTAAACCATATAATATGGAATAAAGTCCTATAAAATAAGATCCAATATTTATACTAGAACCAAATGATCAAGGAACACCCATCCCTTAGTTTAGTGAGACACCAATCCTCTAAAGAACTACTACCCCTATCCTAAGCACCCACACCAACTAGACCTTTAGCAAGCTTTATCCTAAAAGGAGGAGCCAACCCCTAAGAAACAAAACACCCACTCATATACCTATATATATCACCTTTAACAACTATTACTTCTCTTCAATTTATGATTATCACTTTTGTTTTCATTCTTCACCTCTAATATTTCTCAAGCTACCTTTAGGTCTAACTTGCTCAAACTACCTCTTCTAGGCTCATTAGGTCCAATTACCTATGTGTCCTCCTACATAAAATTGATCAAATAAACATGTATAATATTTTTCAAACTTTTATGGTCATCAATTACCTATACCTTCTCTTTCAAAGTTTCTCTCCTTTGCTTGAATCCACACTTGCATAACTAGCACAATTAGTCCAAATAGACCTTGTACTTATACCACTCTCTTTATTTAACCCATATTGGTCAACCAAGATGCTTTACATATTTAAACCATAATTATCATAGGTACATACACATTTTAAATTTTATAACCATAATCTTCATAGGTTGGTCATTACCTCATTATTCCCAAACCATCACTAGGTCTTGGTGAGACCTAAAATAATTAGGCCTTCATACTCACATGTTACATGTGAGACTAATTAGACCACCTTCATCCTTTACCAATGCTTTTAAAACATCTAACCTATCTCAAATATCCCATTTATCACTCTCATATTAGTCCATCCCACCTAGAACACCAACTCAAAACTTGAACCTACTAATTAGGTCTTCTCACTCTTTAAGCCTTTATACATAGAAAACACAATCTCTAACTTCTAAAGAAACAACTCAAATATTTCACATATCCATATGATTATATCACATGGGTGAAATCTTAATAAAATATTAATCACCCCCATGTTCATTATACATTCCAACACAAGTTCTAATAACTCAAATAAACTCTCTAAAAATGACCATCAGACTGGTCATATTTAGTCAAAATATAGTCAATCTATTTTGACTCTCCAGAACTGAATATGGGAAAAATAAGAACTCAAATACCTTATCATGAATATTTGAGAATTACTTTGAATATTCATATTCATTTTTTTCCTCAACTCTACTTATAACACCTTCAACTTACCTATGAAAGATGGTTACTTAATATGTTAGTGCATTCAACAAAGACAATCAACTTCAAAGCCTTTGTTCATACTAAATATGGATTAGTAAAACCTAAAAAATACATATATATGGTCTTAATTTATTATAAAACACTATAAAATATTTATTTCATCTTGAAAAATCAAAATACTATCAATAATAACTTAATTATCCTTCTTGAGTCACTTGCAGAACATGGCCAAACACATAGTCAACTTTAGAGCTCAATATCTTTGACTGTACAAACATTCAAAACTTATAACCAATGTCTATGGATGTTCCTTAAATTATTATTAATATTTTATTTTTAATCCATAAATAAATTATACATATATCAAAATTTATATCTCAAAAACCCATCATTGGTTTTCTTTCACAAATTTGAATATTCAAATTCCAACATTTACTATGTAAATACTAAACATGGGACACTTTGTCATAATCTTATGTTACCTATCAAATTTAAACAAATACACTTAATTTATATCCTCAAAATTATCCTAAATTTAACCTAAAATCACTCACCATTGATCTTAGATCCTTGCTTCCATGATCATGCCACTTGATAACTTGTGTGCCTTTTATGCATATTAACTATTTGACTCAATGCACCCCATTGATTTCCATCTATATGAACACTCACATGTCATTAATTTTTTACAAATCATCGATATTGAGACACATGTCACTATCACATTAAATCTTAGTAACCTTTTCCATTTTTACTTCACGCACACCATTAAATATTTTGAATGCTCATAATATATCTATCTTGAATATTTGACCCCAAACTTTAATTTATTTAAACTTGATAATCTCTAGTCCATCACAATCTACTAGATTAACTTTGAAGATTTATAAACTGAGATATAAAACACTTCAAGATTCCAAATCTTCAAGGTACCTTTTTGGCACTATAGACAACAACTCCATGAAAAACATTGATTGTTGTTGACTTTCTAAGTACCTATAATAAATGCATAACTTGTTGGTTCATTCATAATTTTATGATGTGCAATGATGGTCTGGATTCTCTTAAGCTATAATATGCATGTTTCTCTTTCCAAAAGATCAAATGACACACCAGAATTTCACCAAGACATATATGGATGCCTCATAACCTCTTCTTTGTCCTTATTGATCTATACATATGGCATATACTCTCCAAGTTCTCAAACACAAATTCTTTGTCATTCATGAACTAGTATCTTATGTTATCTTTGACATCAATTACAACCTAACATCAATGACCATGCTCAACATAAATACATATTAAATTTCATTAATTATCCCCATTTTATATCACTTGGTTATTACTTTACACAATATTACACATTGAAAATATTTACCCTATTCTTTCCAAATTCAAGATCACATCCTAGGACCAACCATAATACAAGTCAATAGGTATCATTGTCAAGTATAAAATCCATTTTATAGCTTCATACACAGTCGAGGAGAATAATTCCATAATCACTATAAAACCTCCTTGAAGTATTAGATATAAAGGTAGTGGCCAATCATCAAGAGGGTGATTAAGGTCATCTCATCCCATTACACTCCCCTATTTTTTATAATATTTCAATCTCTCAAAGATAACTTAGGTTTAAAATTTCAAAAGAAGAGATAATGAATTATGTGTGACATACTAAAAATTATGATATCTCATATTATGCAGCACACATAGGCACATAAGGCACACAAGTATATTATTTATCCCTGTCAATATGGATAGGTCCACTATTAATGGACTCAAGTGATCCTAATCTATTCATCACTTAAAATATTCACATCCTAATATACTCTCTAATCTTGTTGTTGGTCGATCACTGTCAGATTCATTTTTTATTTGTCTTATCTAGTAGTCACTAGTATAGTCAATTAAGATAAGTACGTGGTTAACAAAAGTTAACGACCTTTGATCCTATCCACCTATAGTGGTTCTATCTAGAAGATTTATTTTATTTTATCCTTGATCCTAATCATGTATAGTAACATATTTTATTGATTTACACTGTAAAACATTTGTAGTCAACATACATCCTAGTTTGAGCTAGGTTGTTTTCTTCCTAGTGTTTTACAAAAATATAAGTTCTCCATATTTATCATTTTTATAAATCAAGATTATTTATTTTTGTACATATTTATCATTATTGTATATTCTATATTTACACCTATTTAAACACATAAATTTACTATTGTATAAAAATTAAGTTAAAAAAATTAGTGCAAGTAGCAGAAAAAATTTGACATATATGAACACGTGTTCATAAATCTATACAAGAATGTAGAGTTTTTCAATGAGTAAATGAAGAAATATTTTGGTGTTTGATATATTTTTAAATATGTAACATTTTTTGGATTGTAATAATACTGTGATGAGATAAAAATTGCCAAATTGGTTTTTGAGGATATTGTAATACTACATGGTTTTCCATGTATCATAGTACCAAGAAAAAATTTAAAATTTGTTGTAAATTTATGAAGGATGTTGTAGACTAGGCTGAATACCAAGTTAAAATTCAATTTAACATACCATATTCACACATATACATAAATAGAGGTAGTAAATGATATTTTGGGTAATATATTATAATGTTTAATTTAAGGTAATCTAGGAACATGTGATAATATTTTGGCACAATATAAGTTTACATATAATAATTTAGTTAATAAGAGTATAGGAAAGAGAAAATTTAAAATTATGTATGGTTCAATTAGAATATTATTTTTGGAGTTACAAATGATGCATAGAAAATATCTCATTCTCTACTCAACCTAACTCTGACAACTATAACTTTCAATTAGTGCACTCAATCTTTTTTGAAATATCTCTTTTGACTTGACTTCCTTCTCTTAGATTTGATCCTATGCACTGATCATATTTTAATAAATTTGGTCTATGTCTTGTACCCTTCATTAATCTCACATTCACACTTTCATCTCATTCATTTCACTCTATTCACCCCCTTACTCTTTTTCGTTCTCCTCACACTCACTATTCTTTACTAGTCTTGGCTAAATCATCTCAATCTTAATCAGGGTTTCATATATACATTATATTAATGTGATTAGTCTTTTTTATGTTCAGAAAACTTAATTAAACTCACTTTAACTACTCTCTCAACCTTAAGTGTCTAATTTACCTCTCACTCTCTCAATCCCCTTAATCACCTCGTAATCATTTTTTTGACACTTTTAGATGGTATGAATAAGTACAACCTTGTATTTCAAATATAATGATCTTTATAGGTACCCTCTATCCTTAATGACATTTCCACAAAGTTTCATGTACTGACTTTTCTATCTTCACCCCTTTCTATCCTCCTTCACTCTCCAAATTAGCCCTTCATAGGTCTAATGCACCATGTTTGTAACTCAATCTACTTTTTCCATAATTTTCCATACCATATCAACACATAAGTTTCAAAATATATTTCCTCATAATAAACCACAAATAACTACCAATTTATAGTGATTTTCATTGGTTAAAACACTAAATATCCCATTTTTTCCACTTTAACCCTAAGCTAGGGTTTTTGTAGACTACAATAGCCTGAGGGGCTTCAAAATTCATTTTAGTGATTATTTAAAATTTCTAAAAGAGACTAATAAGGTCTAACTAGCCTATTTACACCCTTTCCAAGCTTAAAACTTTCTTGAACAAATTCTAATTATATCCCATTCTTAGATTCTGTAGGCTTTTGCACATATAATCTGACTATTACAATAAAATACAATATTTAAACACATTAACTTACTTATAGGGTTGAACTTATTTATTCAAGGTTTTAACTCCTTCATAACTTCTTTCAATACCATCACCATTCTTCCATAACCACTATTTAGGCTTATGATCAATAGGGATGTCATTAATTTGTTACCTTACTGCAAATATTAAACAGGGCACTCGCAGGGTTCTTTTAAACCTTTATCCCCTTTTTGGAAACATATATATTTTACAAGCATAGAAAACAAATACTCTAACATTTATACTTATTGGAATCACTCTCCACTACACATGAACATCCTTGATAGGGTTATAATGTTTACAAATCTCTTAAGTTCAATACAGAGCCTTGTCATAGTCCTATAGCTTTCCACCATTCAAATTTCATCATAGAACAATGAATCAAAGACCTTAAGATCCCTAAATCATTAGATTTTTTTCAAAAAATTACAATAATACAAAGGTATAGAAATCTAAATCCAAACATGCTATATTTCATTATTGCTTTTTCTTTACATAATCATCTCAGCCCTTTAGTATAAAGTATAGAGTTCTTGCCATCAACTTTGATTTATTCCATACCTCTACCTCTCCAAAAACTTCAAACTAACTCCTACTAACTTCTCCTATGAGACTATTGTCTATTACAATCCAAAATATAGTTATAAACATGAAAACTACTTTCTTGAAATAACTAACCTTTGATAACCACCTTCACATATGGATATTATATTCCAATTTCTTGGTTTATTCTATGTTATTTATGAAATGTATGTAAGGCACCTTTATATAACCCACCTACACTCATTTTTTACCATAAAACAACATTTTATAACAAGACATTTCTTGACACACAATAAAAATGCTTCAAATCACACTTACATATCTAAAATTTTTAAATGCCCACTTTGGTTTAAAAATGCCAAAGGGCTATCTAGACACACTACCAAACCCTTATAAAATCGTAAATGCCTCATAAGGAATTTTATAAGACCTAAGACACCTATACATCACCTAAATAATTCACCATGATTAGATGAACAATATTTTTCTTGATGCTCCTGCATCACACAACATCAAAAGTGAGCAATGCAAAATTAAAAACATAGAGGATTTTGTTAAACATATGAAATATGTGCATAAGAAAGTACATTTTTTTATAATATAGTATAAATAGTGTGTAGACATGAAAACAAAGAAGTAGAATATAAATTTAGAGACATGGTGTGTACACACTTTAGGAAAGAGGTGTTTTTAAAAAGAAAATATAATAATTGAGGTGGAAGAAGATTGGACCATGTAGAGTGTTACAAAAGTTTGTGAAGAATGCATATGAGATTAAGTTAACAAAATGAGTCAACATTTTTACTATTCTAAATGTGAAATATTTGATCCTTATAATGAAGGGCATAATATTCTTAATGAATACTTAGACTTTTAGTTTGATTTCAGAGAGATTTGTTGAATAATTTAAATGTCATAAAAGAAGTGCAAAGAGATAGAATAATATATCAATACAAGATTTAGAAATAGGACATGAAATATAGTATAGATTATATTTGGTCAAGTGGAATGGTTGATATATGTAATAGTTGATATTTATAACCATGTTAGAAGTTAAAAATCATGAAATATAATCAACAAAAGGAACATGAATATGAGTTCATGTTTATTTTAGTTACCTAGGGTGTATGATTTAGTTTATATGTAAAAGGTATCTCTTCGTAAATACCATGAATGTATTACTATTTACTAGTTTATGGTGATGTATTTGAGGGCTAAGGTATCTCTTGAGAGATGCCTTGAGAGATATGTTCTGGGTGATACCATGAGAGGTTTATTTATGGATATAAATCTATAGGTATCTCTTGGTCAATACTTTTGATACATATATTGTTTTATTAAATGATGATAGAACATATTGAATTTAAAATCTTGTCAAATTGATATAAGTGGTTGGTTTTGAGATCATATAATTTAGATGTAATGGTTATTTCCTAGGAGTAACCTTGAAAAAAAATCTTGTTAATGGTGATTGATACAAGGTTAACGTATATATATATATATATATATATATATATATATTGAGGTATATTTTAAGAGATACCTTGAGACGTATCTTTTGGGTGGATTAGGTTAAATATTAAAAGTTTTATGTTAAGTTATATCTCTCGAGATATCTATTAAGTGATACCTTATGGAGATATCTCATTTTATAAAATTTGGATTCAAAATGCAGGTTTTGAAATCATATCAAATTGACATGATGGGTGCATTTTTAAAACATAAAATTTAGATGCAAAAAGTATCTCCTATGAGATACCTTGAAGGTAATAGTTTTTACTTATTGATGGTAATGGATTTGAGGTCTAAGGTGTCTCCCAGGTGATACCTTGAGAGTTATCATATGGGTGATACCTTGAGAAGTTGTCTAAAGAGATACCTATTAAGGTGTTTCTCAAGGTATCATCTCAATTTTATGTAAATGATGGGTTTTTAAATTAAGAGTAATTGAGATGTATGCCATTGGAGATACATTTAAGGTATTACCATTTATTTGTTAATGGTGATGGATTTGAGAGCAAATTTATGTCTTAAGAAATAAATTAAGAAGTATCTATTGAGTTATTCCTTGAGAGGTTTATTTATGCATATACCTTGAATTTATTACTATTCACTTGTTAATAATGATAAATTTTAGGTCCAAGTTATCTTTTGAGAGATACCTTGAGAATTTTATCTATGGTGATACCTATTAAGGTGTCTATTGGGTGATACATTGGAGGGATATCTCATTCTTATAAAATTTGGATACAAGATGTTTGATCTTAAATAATGTAAATTTTATATAAAAATTGGTATTTTAAAACATATAATTTAGAGGCAAGAGGTATCTTCTAGGATAAATATTGAAGGTATTATTATTTACTTGTTGATAGTGATGGATTTGAGGGCTAAAGTATTTCTTAAGAGATACCTTCATAGGTGACTCATAAGTGATACCTTAAGATATATATCCCATTTTATAAAATTTGGAGACAAGATGTTCGCATCTAAATTATATAAATTTTACATAATTTGTGGGTTCTAGAAACATAATATTTAGATGCAAGATATATCTTCTAGGAAATGTCTTTAGTTTTTTACTATTTCATTTTTTGATGGTGATGAATTTGAATGTCAAGGTATCTCTTGATAGATACATTAAAATGTATATCCTAACTGATATCTTAAGAGGGATGTCTTATGTGATACCTATAAAGGTATTTATTGGGTGATACATTGAGAGGTATCACCTAGGATACACCTTAAAGGAATTACTATTTACTTGTTGATGGTGAAGTATTTTAGGGACAAAATTTATCTAATGTGTGATACTTTGAGAGATATCTCTCATTTTATAAAATTTGGATACAATATGTTGGATTTGAAATCATGTCAATTTGATATAAGGGTTGGATTATTTAAACATATAATTTGTATGGAAGATGTATCACCTAAGAAATACCTTGAAGGTATGTCTAATTACTTGTTTATGGTGATATATTTGAGGGCCAGTATATCTTTTGAGAGATACATTTGAGAATGTTATCTCATTTTATAAAATTTAGATACGCTATGTTACCTTTGAAATCATGTCAAATTTGATATTAGGGTTGGGTTTTGAAATCATATAATTTACATGAAATAGGTATCACATAGGCGATACATTGAAGGTATTACTATTTAATTATTTATGGTGATGGATTTGAGGGCCAAGGAATCTCTTGAGAGATACCATGGGAGGTATCTCTTGGGAGATACTTTGAGAGGGTTTTTTTAAGAAATACCACTCATGGTATCTCTTGGTTGATACCTTGAGTGATATATTTAATTTTATAAAATTTGGATATAATATGTTAGATTTTTTAAGTCATGTAATTTATATATAAGGAGTAGGTTTTTAAAACATATAATTTTGATATTGTTTCTTCAATAATCCTAATTAATAGCTTTATATGACATCAAATATATAGGGTAATTATATTCAATATTAAATTATCATAGAAATTTATGTTCTAGATGTTACTCACTAGTAGTTATACAATAATTAAATCATATGAAATATTGTATGAATAGTTTCTCATATAAGATATTTTACAAGCATATTTTCATATAAAATATTTTTTGGATAGTTTATTTAAGTTATAAAAGAGAATTATATACATTTTTAGTGTGCATATATCTTAGTCTACTACACAATTGATGTATTGCTTTAAATGTCAAAAAATTATCTTCATAAACTCAAGTTTTGGACATCGCATTAAGATTAGGACTTGGTCTATTTTTATTGAATGTATCCTCTATAACACTAATTAATACATACAAATATACCACCACATTATGATTATAATTTTTATGAACCTTCTTAAAATATATTTTTAATTATAAAATTCATATTTTGCCCTATTTTTTTATAATAATAAAAATATCAATCAAAATGTTATAATAGGTGTAAAAATATAAAATATAAAAATTCTAATTATATAAAATATTTAACTATTCAAATTTTGAAAAAAAATATAATATGGAAACTAGTACTTTGAAAACACTAAAAATATGTATACATAACTTGCACATGGATATATATTTATTGTTATAGTTTTCTAACAATGAGAATTAGAAGAAGGGATGATTGTGTAGGTTTAATATCTAGCATAGGTTCATAAATAAAATGTAGACAAGTCTGATGTAAATGTACTACAACACAATCCATTTGAGTATATTTACTATGGACTTGTTCTAGTTAACTTTGATATATGAAAGATAAGAATATGTATAGAAATCATTAACATTGAAATGATAAATTAGAATTAGAAGCAAAGTATGTTCCTATATGTGACTGTTGTAAGTGGAAAATAGCATAGTTCACTCAATTCCATTGACTATGGACTCATCTTAGTTGACTATGTATACAAATTAATTTTTATGACTTTGATGGTTGTGTTTGTTGAGTGATCTAGAATATTTCACTTTAATTACTATGTATAAATTTTTGTGTTTCTTCCATTGCCTTTAAAACCCCAAGGGTAATTTGATATCATAAAACCCTAAAAACTTATGGGAATGTATTGGGTTGAGCTAACTTCAATCACCCCATTGATAATTTACCATTACTTGTGTATCTAATACTCTAATGAGTGAAATAAATTCCACATTGTTCTTCCACCTAGATTGATTGTGTTCCTCTAAATATGTATATATGAATCTATAAAATGTCTTTGATACTTGAAAATGATATAACTTTATTTTATTTATAATGACCTTGACTTGTATTATGGTTTCTCCCTATGAATGATCGTGAATTTAGAGAGAGTACGAAAATTTTAATCAATGTGAAATAATGTGAATGTTTGAGAGAATTGAATACTATTTAGGAAAAATGAATGATATTTTAAGTGTATTTATAGGGAAAAAATGATTATTTCATTTATCCAACCATGTGAAACATGTGGGAAGAGCAACAATATTTTTTTGAATTTAAAAAATTAACCATTATTTGGTGGATTATATAGAAGTTGTAAGTGGATAGAGGTACATTGAGATCCTATCCACCTAGTGTGTAGTTGTAAAGAACAATCACAGATAACTATCCTCTATTATAGATATTCTAATCATGATTTTAAATATCTTGAGATTTTGACATTGGTATTTCTATATAATAGTGACAACAAACAAAGGGTTAAGAATAAATTACCTAGAGTAATGGGTAATAAGATTCATGTATTTGTGAATAAGTCATTTGGTTTAGGGTGTGTCAAAAATTTGCAATTTCAAGTACCTATTACTAAATTTATGTTTCTACATTTCCCACCCTTTATTTTAGTAATTAAATTTCTAGAGTAAAGGATAAATAATTGAACTAGATTGTGTATATAATTTGTCTTTGTTTGGATAATTTAATTATGTGTGGAACCCAAATTTATCAAACCTTAAAATATCTCATGAATCATTCATTTTATTAATTTTAAAATTGAAAACTCTTGAACTTTGAAAATTGAAAATTTTGAAAATTGAGTAAGAAAAGACTACACGTGTATGTAGGTGAAACCAAATTTCCTTGTAAGTTGTAACTAATGTTGGATAACTATGCCCAATTTTTGAAGCACTTGGAAAAGTTCAACCAATGGAAATTTAGAGTGATCAAGTCCCAATTTGAATAACTAATAAATATCTTGGGTTGGAAAGATTAATTATTTCAACTCTAATGAATAGGGAATAATATCTAATATACTAATCCAAAAAGGTGGAAACATAATGATTTTGATATAATTGATACCAAGTCCATTGTGGTCACTATATTCGAATGTACATAACTTGCATAGAATATGGAACCACATAATTGGATCATTATAAGGAATTCCAAGGTCATTGAGCATCACTAAATTTCAATGTACATTACCACATATATTTGAATCACACTAATACAAAGAGTTCTATATTCTAATTTTAAATTATTAAAAAATTATGAATAGTTTTCATGCCCCCATCATGATCACATTTCTCATAGACTTGGAATTTAAATGAATATTTTTCCTTTGAATTTTTCCACATTGAACTTTTAACTTTGAATTTTTCAATTTTGAACTTTGAAACCTTGAAATTTGAAATTTTTAATTTTTCAACAGTTAGTAAGCATTAAAATGAATGAATATCATACCCCAATAAATATGCGCTACTAATATAAACTTTTATTCATATATATTCTCAAATATAATTTTATTTACAACTTCAAACTTTAATCTTGTAACTATTTTACATATGCCCATGCACATGAAATCAAGTGTGTATAAATCTATACTTTGAGTCTTTGAAAAGTGAGTGCATATGTATCTCATATTCCCATATAATCTATATCAATGTGCCAATGTCTATTATGTATCATATTTTTGAATCACTTTGAATATTTTAAAAACTGTGTCTTATTATAGAGTCCAATTTTGTATGTTTTTAATCTTTGAAAACCTATACTATAATTTTTGAAACCTATATTTTTTATTTCAAGTCCAAGTTATCTCTTTAGAAATACCTTGAGAGGTATCTCTTTTGTGGTACTTGAGAGGTATATTTTTTTATATACTTGAGAGGTATCTCTTTTGTCATACCTTGAGAGGTTTATATTTTGGGAGACCTCATAAGGTGTATCTTGGGTGATACCTTTGAGTGATCTCTTTTTCTTAGAAAATTTGGATACAAGATGTTGGATTTTATAACATTTAAATTTTATGTAAGGGGTGGGATTTTAAAACATATAATTTAGAGTCAAAAAATTATAAGATACATACTAAAGGTATTACTATCTACATGTTGATATTGATGGATTTGAGGGTTAAGGTATTTCTTAAGAAATACCTTCATAGGTATCTCATAGGCGATACCTTAAGATATGTCTCCAATTTTATAAATTTTGGACACAATATGTTTGTTTTGAAATTATATAAATTTGACATAAGTAGTGGGTTATATAAAAATTATATTTAGATGCAATATATATCATCTAGGAGATAGCTTTAAGGTATTACTAATTCATTATTGATTGTGATGAATTTGAGAGCCAAGGCATCTCTTGATAGATACAACAAAAGGTATATCTTGGGTGATATATTGAGAGGGATTTCTTAGGTGATACCTATAAATCTATCTCTTGGGTGATACCTTGAGAGGTATCACCTAGGATATACCTTTAAGGAATTATTATTTACTTGTTGATGGTGATGTATTTGAGGGATAGAATTTATCTCATGTGTGATACCTTGAGAGATATATCTAATTTTATAAAATTTGGATACAATATGTTATATTTGAAATAATTTCAATCTAATAAAAGGGTTGGGTTAGATAAACATATAATTTTTATGGAAGAGGTATAACCTAGGAAATAGATTGAAGGTATGTCTATTTAATTATTTATGGTGATATATTTGAGGGCCAAGATATCTCTTGAGATATACCTTGAGAGTGATATCTCATTTTATAAAATATAGATACAATATGATTGATTTTAATTCATTTAAATTTGATATAAGGGTTGGGTTTTGAAAACATATAATTTACATGCAAGAGGTATCACATAGGAGATACATTGAAGGTATTATTATTTACTTATTTATGGTGATGTATTTGAGAGCCAATGAATCTCTTGAGAGATACCTTGAGAGGTATCAATTAGGTGATATTTTAGAGGATTATATTAGGAAATACCTCTCATGTATCTCTTGGTTGATACCTTGAGTGATATATTTAATTTTATAAAATTTGGATACAATATGTTGGATTTGAAATCATGTAATTTATTTATAAAGAGTAAGTTTTTTAAAGTATATGACTTAGATACTTTTTATTCAATAATTCTAAGTGATAGCTTGAGATGATCTAAAATTAATAGGTTAATTGTATTCATTATTAAAATATCATAGAAATTTATGTTCTAAATGTTACTCACTAATATTTATATAGTAATTTTATCATTTGAAATATTGTATGAATAGTTTCACATATAAAATACTTTACAGACATATTTTCATATGAAATAATTTTTGGATAGTTTATTTAAGTTATAAAAGAGAATTTTATACTTTCACAGTGTGCATATATGTTAGTCTATTACACAATTGATGCCTTGCTTTACATGTCCAAAAATTATCTTCACAGACTCAATTTTTGAATATCCCATAAAACATATAATTTGGCCTATTTTTAATGAATCTATCCTATATAAAATTACTTAATATATACAATTATACCACCAAATTATGATTATAATTTTTATGAACCTTTCTAAGATATTTTTTACTATAAAATTTAGATTTTACCCTATTTTATAATCATACAAATATCAATTATAATTTTATAATAGCTATAAAATATCAAAATTATAAAGATATAAAATATTCAACTATTATAATTTTGAAAGATAATTGAATATGGAAAATTGATATTTTGAAAAACACTAAAAATATTTATACATAACTTGCACATGGATATCCATTGACTATTATAGTTTTCTAACAGTGAAAATTAGATGAAGGGATGATTGTGTAGGTTAAGGATCAAGCATAGGTTTATACATAAAATGTGTATAAGTCTATTTTAAATGTACTCCAATATAATGTATTTTATTCTATTTACTATGGACTTGTACTTGTTAACTTTGATAGATGAAAGATAAGAATAAGTATAGAAATAAGAAATATTTAAATGAAAAATTAGAAGCATAATCAAATGGTGTTCCTAAATGTGACTATTTTAAGTGGAAAATAGTGTAGTGCCCTTAAGTCCATTGACTATGGACTCATATCAGTTGACTATGCATAAAAAATCATTATTATGCCTTTGATGGTTGTGTATATTGAATGATCTAGAATATTTCACTTTAAAAAATACTATGTAGAAATTTTTGTATTTTTATACTGCTTTTAAAACCCTAAGGTAACTTTGATGTCTTAAAAATCTAAAAAAAATGGGAATGTAATGGGATGAGCTAACCCCAAGCGCCCCATTCATGATTTATGTTTGCCTACATATGTAATAATCCAATGAGAGAAATAAATCCCATGTAGTTCTTCCACCTAGATTGAGTGTGCTCCTTTAACTATATATATGAGTCTATAAAATGTCTTTGATACTTGATAATGCTAGAACTTGACTTTTTTTTAAATGATCTTGTCTTGGCTTGTGGTTTTTGCTTGTGAATGATCTTGAATTTGGAAAGAGTATGAAATGTTTACTCCATGTGAAATAATGTGAAATATTGAGATATTTTAATACCATGTAGGGAAAATTAATGATATTTGAAGTGTATTTATAAATTGGTGATTTCATTTAGTCAACTAGGTGAAACATGTGGGATCAACGAAAATAATTTTTGGAATTTCAAAAATTAACCATTATTTGGTGGAGGATACAAATGTTGTAAATGGATAGAGGCACACTGAGATCCTATCCACATAGTGTGGAATTTTAAATAATTATTATAGATAACTATCCTTTATTAGAGATAGTTTGAGGGTGATTTTATATAGCTTGAGCTTTTGACATTGGTAGTTCTATATAATAGTGACAACAAATAAAAGGTTGAGACTACATATAGATAAATGGCCTAGATTAATGATGAATAATATTTATGTGTTTTTACATAAGTTATATGGTTTATGATGTGTCAAAAATTAGCAATGTCATGTACCTATTACCAAATTTATGTTTTTACATTTCCCACCCTTTATTCTAGTAATGAAATTGCTAGAGTAAAGGAGAAATAATTGAACCTAGTTATATACAAAATTTGTCTTTGAGTGGATACTTCAATTATTTATGGAACCAAAATTCATAAAAACTTACAATAGATCATGCATTATTCATTTTATTAATTTGAAAATTGAAATTTCTTGAACTTTGAAAATTGAAAATTTTGAAAATAGAGCAAGAAAAGAGCAGACATATATGTAGGTGAAACCAAATGTCCTTATAAGATGTAACTAATGTTGGATAACTATGCCCTATTTTTTAATCACTTTTAAAAGTTAAAGCAATGGAAAATTGAAAGTGATCAATTCCCACTTTGAATAACTAATAAATATATTGAGTTGGAAAGATGAAATATTTCAACTATAATTAATAGGGAATATTATCTAATGTACTAATCCAAAAATGTGGAAACATGATGAGTTTGATAAAATTTATACCAAGGTAGTTATGTGCCACTATATTCAAATGTACATCACTTTCATATAATATGGAACTACAGAATTGGATCATTATAAGTAATTCCAAGGTCATTGAGCATCACTAAAGTTCAATGTACATTATCACATAGATTCGAATCACACCATTATAGAGAGTTCTAGATTCTAATTTTACATTATTGAAAAATTAGTAATAACATTCATTCCCCCATCATGACCACATTTATCATTGACTTGAAATTGAAATGAATATTTTTCCTTTGAATTTTCCATATTGAATTTTTAACTTTGAATTTTTCAATTTTGAACTTTGAAACATTAAACTTTGAAATTTTTAATTTTTTAATATTTAATAACCATGAGCATGCATGAGTATCATTCCCTGATAAATATGTGTGTAATAATATATAATTCTATGCATCTATATTCTCAATTATAATTTTATTCAAAACTTGTAACTTTAATCATTTAACTATTTTACATATGCCCATGTACATCAAATCAAGTGTGTATAAATATATACTTTGAGTATTTAAAAATTGAGTACATATGCATGTCATGTTCCCACATAATATATATCAATGTGATAATGTCTATTATGCATATTATTTTTAAATCACTTTAAATCTTTTAAAACCTATGTCATATTATAGATTCCATTTTTGTATTTTTTTATCTTTGAAAACCTATAATATAATTTTTGAAACCTATATTTTGTATTTCAGGTCCAAGTCATCCCTTGAGAGATACTTTGAGAGGTATCTATTTTTTGATATCCTGAGAGGTATCTCTTTGGTCATACCTTGAGAGGTTTATATATGGGGATACCTCTTAATGTGTCTCCTATGTGATATGTTTGAGGTATCTATTGTTCTTATAAAATTTGGATACAAGATGTTGGCTTTTAAATCATGTAAATTTTATGTAAGGGGTAGTATTTTAAGACATATAATTTGGATTCAAAAATTTATAGGATACATATTTAAGGTATTACTATTTACATATTGATAGTCATATATTTTATGGCTATGGTATTTATTAAGAGATACCTTCATAGGTATCTCATTAGTGATACATTAAGTTATATTTCCCATTTTATAAAATTTAGACACAAGATGTTTCCTTTGAAATTATAAAACATTAACATAAGTGGTGGGTTATGAAAACATAATATTTAGATGAAAGATATACCATCTAGGAGATAGCTTTAAGGTTTTACTATTTCATTATTGATGGTGATGAATTTGAGGGCCAGTGTATCTCTTGATAGATGCATTAAAAGATATATCTTGGATGATATCTTGAGAGGGACTTATTAGGTAATACCTATCAATGTATCTCTTGGGTTATACCTTGAGAGGTATCACATATAATATACCTTGAAGGAATTACTATTTTCTTGTTGATGGTGATGGATTTGAGGGACAAAATTTATATAATGTGTGATACCTTAAGAGAAAAATCTCCTTTCTAAAAATTTGGATACAATATGTTGTATTTGAAACCATGTAAATTTGAATTAAGGGTTGGGTTAGTTAAACATATAATTTTTATGTAAGAGGTATCACATAGGAAATAACTTGAAGGTATGTCTATTTACTTATTTATGGTTATATATTTGAGGGCCAAGATATATCTTGAGAGATACCTTGAGAGTGATATCTCATTTTATAATATTTGGATACAATATGTTGGATTTGAAATCATGTCAATTTGATATAAGTGTTAGGTTTTAAAAACATGTAATTTACGTGCAATAGGTATGACATAGGAGATACATTGAAGGTATTACTATTTACTTATTTATGGTGATGGATTTGAGGGCCAAGGAATCTCTTGAGAGATAACTTGAGAGGTATCTTTTGGGTAATACTTTTATAGGTTTAGGTTAGGAAATACCTCTCACAGAAACTCTTTTTTGATATCTTGGGTGATATAAATTATTTTATAAAATTTGGATACAATATGTTAGATTTTAAATCATGTAATTTATTTATAAAGAGTAGGTTTTTTAAAACATATAATTTATATATTTTTTCTTCAATAATCTTAATATATATCTTTATATGATATCAAATAGATAGGGTAATTGTATTCAATATTAAATTATCATATAAATTTATGTTCTAGATGCTACTCGCTAGTAGTTATACAATAAGATTATCATATGAAATATTGTATGAATAGTTTCACATATAACATATTTTAAAGACATATTTGCATATGAAATATTGTTTGGATAGTTTATTTAAGTTATAAGTGATAATTCTATACTTTTTTAGTGTGCATATATGTTATTTTACTACACAATGGATGCCATGCTTTATATGTTCAAAAATTATCTTCACAAACTCCAATTTTTGAGATCCCATAAAGCATAGGGCTTGGTCTATTTTTAATGATTGTGTCCTTTTTAACATTACTAAATACATATAATTATGCCACCACATTATGATTATATTTTTTATGAACCTTCTTAAAATAAATTTTTTATTATAAAATTCATATTTTACCCTATTTTATAATAATAAAAATATCATTTATAATGTTATAATAGGTGTAAAGCAATAAAATATCAAAATGCTAAAGATATTAAATATTAAAATATTCTAATTTTGAAAACAAATTGAATATGTAAAATTGATATTTTGAAAAACACTAAAAATATGTATACATAACATGCACATGGATATCTTTGGATTGTTATAGTTTTATAATAGTGAAAATTAGAATAATGGATGATTGTGTAGGTTTAGGATCAAGCATAGGTTTAGAAATAAAATGTGGACAACTCTGTTATAAATGTACTATAACATAATTCATTCGAGTCTATTTATTATGGACTTGTTCTAGTGAACTTTGATAGATGATAAATAAGAATAAGTATCAAGATAAGAAATATTTAAATGAAAAACTAAAAATAGAAGTAAAGGGTATTCCTAGATGTGACTGTTACAAGTGGAAAATAGTGCAGTGCACTCAAGTCCTTGACTATGGACTCATCTTAGTTGATTAAGCATAAAAATTCATTGTTAAGCCTTTGACTGTTGCATATATTGAGTGATCTAGAATATTCACTCTAAATAATACTATGTAGAATTTTTTATGTTTATTATATTTCCTTTTAAACCCTAAGGGAACTTTGATATCCTAAAAACCTAAAAAAATAGGAAAATGTAATGGGCTGAGCTTACCTCAATCACCCCATTGTTGATTTACCTTTGCCTACATATATAATACTCTAATGAATGAAATAAATCCCACATAATTCTTCCACCTAGATTAATTGTGCTACTTTAACTATATATATATATATATATATATATATATATATATATATATATATATATATATATATATATATATATATAGAATATTCACTCTAAATAATACTATGTAGAATTTTTTATGTTTATTATATTTCCTTTAAAACCCTAAGGGAACTTTGATATCCTAAAAACCTAAAAAAAATAGGGAAATGTAATGGGCTGAGCTTACCTCAATCACCCCATTGTTGATTTACCTTTGCCTACATATATAATACTCTAATGAATGAAATAAATCCCACATAATTCTTCCACCTAGATTAATTGTGCTACTTTAACTATATATATATATATATATATATATATATATATATATATATATATATATATATATATATATATATAGAATATTCACTCTAAATAATACTATGTAGAATTTTTTATGTTTATTATATTTCCTTTAAAACCCTAAGGGAACTTTGATATCCTAAAAACCTAAAAAAATAGGGAAATGTAATGGGCTGAGCTTACCTCAATCACCCCATTGTTGATTTACCTTTGCCTACATATATAATACTCTAATGAATGAAATAAATCCCACATAATTCTTCCACCTAGATTAATTGTGCTACTTTAACTATATATATATATATATATATATATATATATATATATATATATATATATATGAATCTATAAAATTTATTTGATACTTGATAATGATTAAACTTGACTTTATTTAGAATGATCTTGACTTGGCTTATGGTTGCTCCTTGGAAATGATCTTTAATTTGGAGAGAGTATGGAAAGTTTACTCAATGGGAAATAATGTGAATGATTGAGAGAATTGAATATCATGTAGGTAAAATGCATGATATTTTAAGTGTATATATATTAAAAAATGATTATTTTATTTATCTGACAATATGAAACATGTGGGAAGAGAGATTTTTGTTTAAATTTACAAAATTAGCCATTAATCAGGGAAGGATATGGATGTTGTAAGTGGACAAAGGAATACTGAGATCCTATCCACCTAGTGTGCACTTGTAAATAATAATAATAATATACAATTGTCCTTTATTATAGATAGTCTAAGGGTGATTTTAGATAACTTGAGCTTTTGACATTGGTAGTTCTATATAATAGTGAAAACAAACAAAGGGTTTAGACTACATATAGATAAATGGCCTAGATTAATTATGAATAAGATTAATGTATTTGTGCATAAGTCACGTGGTTTATAATGTGTCAAAAATTAATAATGTCAAGTAGCTATTACCACATTTATGTTCTCCATTTACCACTCTTTATTATAGTAATGAAATTGATAGAGTAAAAGAGAAATAATTGAACATTAAGTGTACACAATTTATCTTTGAGTGGATACATCAATTATGTATGGAACATAAATTTAGCTAACCTTACAATAGCTCATGAATTATTCATTTATTAATTTTAAAAGTGAAAACTCTTGAAATTTGAAAATTGAAAATTTTAAAAATAAAGTAAGAAAGGAGTATAAATGTATGTAGATGAAACCAAATTTCCTTGTAAGTTGTAATTAATGTTGGATAACTATGCCCAATTTTTTATGAACTTGGAAAATTTCAACCAATGTAAAATTGAGATTAGTCAAGTCAAAATTTTAATAACCAATAAATATCTTGAATTGGAAAGATGCATTATTTTAACTTTAATGAATAGGGAATAGTATCTAATGTATTAATCCAAAAAGGTGGAAACATGATGAGTTTGATAGAAGTGATACCAAGGCCATTGTGTGTCACTATATTTGAATGTGCATCACTTTCATATAGTATGTAACCACACAATTGGATCATTATAAGTAATTATAAGGTTATTGAGTATCACTAAATTTCAATGTACATTAAATCATAAATTTTAATCACACTACTACAGAGAGTTCTAGATTCTAATTTTGCATTATTGAAAAAGTATGGATAATATTCATGCTCCGATCATGAACACATTTCTCATAAAATTGAAATATAAATGAATATTTTTGCTTTGAATTTTTTCACATTAAAATTTTTAACTTTGATTTTTCCAATTCTTTCAATTTTGAACTTTGGAGCTTTGAACATTAAATATTTTAATTTTTAAACATTTAATAAGCATGAAAATAAATATCATGCCCCCATAAATATGTACTAATAATATAGAATTTTATGCATCTATATGCTCAATTATAATTTTATTTACAACATGTAATTTTAATTTTTTAACTATTTTGCATATGCAAATGCACATGAAATCAAGTGTGTATAAATCTATACTCTGAGTCTTTGAAAAGTGAGTGCATATGCATGTCTTATTCCCCCATATTTTGTATTAATGTGCCAATGGCTATTATATATCATACATTTTAATCACTTTGAATCTTTTAAAACATGTATCTTGTTATAGAATCCAATTTTGTATTTTTTTATCTTTGAAAACCTACACTATGATTTTTGAAACCTTTATTTTGTATTTTGGGTCCAAGTTATCTCTTGAGAGATACCTTGAGAGGTATCTCTTTGGTGATACCTTGATAGGTTTATATATGGGGATACCTCTTAAGGTGTATCTTTGGTGATACCTTGGATGGATATCTTGTTCTTAAAAAAATTGGATACACCATGTTAGATTTTAAATCATGTAAATTTTATATATGGGGCTAGATTTTAAAACATATAATTTAGAGGAAATAGGTATATTCTAGGATAAATATTGAAGATATTACTATTTACTTATTGAAAGTGATGGATTTGAGGGATAATGTATTTCTTAATAGATACCTTTGTAGGTATCTCATATACAATACCTTAAGATATATCTCCCATTTTATAAAATTTGGACACAAAATGTTTGCTTCAAAATTATATAAATTTAACATAAGTGGTGGGTTTTGGAAACATAATATTTAGATGCAGGATATATCATCTAGGATATATCTTTAAAGTTTTATTATTTAATTATTGTTTGTGATTAATTTGAAGTCCAAGGTATCCCTTGATAGATATATTAAAAGCTATATAATGGGTGATATCTTCAAAGGGATGTCATAAGTGATACCTTTCAAGGTATCTCTTGGGTGATACCTTGAGAGGTATCATATAGTATATACCTTGAAGGAAATACTATTTACTTGTTGATATTTAAGGATTTGATTCACAAAATTTATCTCATGTGTGATACCTTGAGATAAATCTCTCATTTTATAAAATTTAGATACAATATGTTGTATTTCAAATCATGTCAATTTGATATAAGGGTTGGTTTAGTGAAACATATAATTTGTATTAAATAGGTATCACCTATGAAATACCTTGAATTTATGTCTATTTACTTATTTATGGTGATATATCTAAGGGCCAAGATATCTCTTGAGAGATATTTTGAGAGTGATGTCTAATTTTATAAAATTTGGATATAATATGTTGGCTTTGAAATCATGTCAATTTGATATAAGGGTTGGTTTTTGACAACATATAATTTACATTTAATAGGTATCACATAGGAGATACATTAAAGGTATTACTATTTACTTATTTATGGTGATGTATTTAAGGGCTAAGGAATCTCTTGAGATATACCTTGAGAGTTATCTCTTGGGTGATAATTTGAGAGGTTTATGTTGGGCAATACCTCTCATGGTATCTCTTGGTTGATACCTTGAAGGATACATTTAATTTTATAAAATTTTGATACAATATGTTGGATTTGAAATCATGTAATTTATATATAAGGAGTAGGTTTTTTAAAACATATAATATAGATATTTTCTCTTCAATAATCCTAAGTGATAGCTTGAGATTAAATCAAATAAATAGGGTAATTGTATTCAATATTAAATTATCATAGAAATTTATTTTCTAGATTCTACTCACTAGTAGTTATACAATAATTTTATCATATGAAATATTTTATGAATAATTTCACATATAAAATATTTTACAAACACATTTTCATATGAAATATTTTTTGGATAGATTATTTAAGTTCTAAATGAGAATTTTATACTTTTGTAGCATGCATGTATGTTAGTCTACTTTATTATTGATGCCCTCCTTTACATGTCCAAAAATTATCTTCAAAAATTCAAGTTTTGGAGATCCCATAAAGCTTAGGAATTGGTCTATGTTTTTGAATGTATCCTATATAACATTAATTAATACATACAATTATGCCACCACATTATGATTATAATTTGAATTAACCTTCCTACAATATCTTTTTTATCATATAATTCATATTTTGAACTATTTTTTATAATAATAAAAATATTAATTATATTTTTATAATAAGTGTAAAACTAGAAAATATCAAAATGCTATAGATAAAAAATATTCAACTATTCTGATTTTGAAAAGAAGTTGAATATTGAAAATTGGTATTTTGAAAAAAACTAAAAATATGTATACATAACTTGTACATGGATATTAATTGAATATTATAGTTTTCTAAAAATCAAAATTAGAAGAAGGGATGGTTGTGTAGGATTCAGATCAAGCATAAGTTTATAAATAAAATGTGGACAAGTATGTTATAAATGTACTAAGACATAATGCATTCAAGTCTATTTATTACAAACTTGTTATAGTTAACTTTGATATATGAAAGAGAATAATAATTATAGAAATATGAAATATTGAAATGAAAAATTATAAGTAAAGGATGTTCCTATATGTTAATATGGTAAGTGGACAATAACATAGTGTACCAAGTCCATTGCCTATGGATTCGTCTTAGTTGACTATGCATAAAAATTGATTATTATGCTTTTTAGGTTGTGTCTATTGAGTAAACTAGAATATTTCACTCTAAATAATACTATGTATATATTTTTTTGTTTCTTATCTTTACTTTAAAACCTGAAGGGAATTTTGGTAGCCTTAAAACCTAAAAAAAACTGGGGAATTGAATGGGTTGAGCTAACCTTAGTCACCCCATTGATGATTTACCATTGCGTATGTATTTAATACTCAATGCGTGAAATAAATCCCATGTATTTATACAACCTAGATTGATTATGATCCTTTAAATATATATATATATTATTATATAAAATGTCTTTGATACTTGAGAGTGATAGAACTTGAGATTGTTTAGAATGATCTTGGCTTGGCTTATGGTTTTTCTTTGTGAATGATCTTAAATTTGGAGAGTATGGAAATTTTACTCAATTTGAAGTAATGTTAATTCTTGAAAGAATTGATTACCCTAGAGGGAAAATGAATGATATTTTATGTGTATGTATAGGAAATAAATATGGTTTCATTTAGCTGACCATGTGAGACATGTGGGAAGAGTGAAATTTTTTTTTGAATTTAAAAAAATATCCATTATTTAGTTGAGGATAAAAATGTTGTAAGTGGATAAAGTCACATTGATATCCTATCTATCTAGTGTGAACTTGTAAATAACAATCATATCCAACTATTCTCTATTAGATATAGTCTAAGGGTGATTTTAGATAGCTTGAGATTTTGACATTGATAGCTCTCTATAATAGTGACAACAAACAAGGGTTGACTCTACATATAGATAAACAACCTACAATAATGGTGATTAAGATTCATGTATTTTTGCATAAGTCATGAGGTTTAAGATGTGTAAAAAATTAGCAATGTCAAGTATCTATTACCAAATTTATGTTTTTACATTTCCCACCATTCATTCTAGTAATGAAATTGCTAGAGTAAAGGATAAATAATTAAACTTAATTTTGTATACAATTTATCTTTGAGTGTATACTTCAATTATGTAGGGAACCGAAATTTATCAAACCTTACAATATATCATTAATTATTCATTTTATTAATTTGAAAATTGAAAAGTCTTGAACTTTGAAAATTGAAAAATTTGAAAATAGAGCAAGAAATAAATACACATATATGTAGGTGAAACCAAATTTCTTTGTAAATTGTAACTAATTTTAGATAACTATGCCCCATTTTTTAATCACTTGGAAAAGTTAAACCTATGAAAAATTGAGAGTGATCAAGTCCCAATTTAAATAACTAATAAATATCTTGAGCTAGAAAATGTAGTATTTTAACTCTAATGAATTGGGAATGGTATCTAATGTACTAATTCAAAAAGGTGGAAACTTGATGAGTTTGATATAAGTGATAACAAGGGAATTGTGTGTCACTATATTCAAATGTACACCACTTGAATAGAAGATCAAATCACATAATTGGATCACTTTAAGTAATTCCAAGGCTATTGAGAATCTCTAAAGTTTAATGTACATTACCACATAGATTTGAATCACACTACTACAGAGAGTTTTATATTCTAATTTTACATGATTTAAAATTATTAATAATATTTATCCCCTATAATGACCACATTTCTCATAGACTTGAAATTTAAATGATTATTTTTCCTTTGAATTTTTCCACATTGAACTTTTAACTTTGAATTTTTCATGTTTCAATTTTGAACTTTGAACTTTGAAAATTTTAATTTTTCAACATTGAATAAGAATGAGCATGAATTAGTATCATGTCCCCATAAATATGTGCTAGTAATATATTATTTTATGCATCTATATGGTTAATTATAATTTTATTTACAACTTGTAACTTTAATCTTGTAACTATTTTACATATGTCCATGCACATGAAATCAAGTGTGTGTAAATATACAATCTAAGTCTTCAAAAAGTGAGTGTATATGCATGTCTTATTCCACCATAATATGTATCAATGTGCCAGTGTCTATTATGTATCTAATTTTTGAATCACTTTGAATCTTTAAAAATTGGTACCTTATTATAGAATCTAATTTTTTATTTTGTCTAATCTTTGAAAACCTATACTATGATTTTTGAAACCTATATTTTGTATATTTGAACCTATATCCTATCTAAAATATATTCATGGAGGTTTGGATCTCTAAGATAAGCCCATTTTGATACCCCCTTTTGAAATGGGGGATGTATCATACAAGTCATACATCTTAAAAGAATAATTAACTATATTTTGTGATAAAGGTATGATCATATAGTATTATGTTAACATGTGGATAGTATGTCATAATAGAAATGTAATTATTATTTTAATTGTGTGTGTAAATTATTGAATTTTATGCATATAATTGTCATGTCTAGATAGGTATAGCAATGAGGCATGCAGTAAGTACCTGTATCTAAAGTAGACTATGTAGTACGAGTGCATGATATGTATCTTGACACAACTAATCAAAATCAGTGATCACAACAAAAAACACATAATGTCATACAATAAGGCCAATGGAAACATACATGGGACATATTAAAATATCACATAATAAAATATTACACACTAGGTCCAAGGTCCATAAGAAATGGACATGTTGAAATGTCATACATACTAAGTACAAACCTCATAGACATTTTCAAAAAAATTCAACACAATGGCCTAGGGCCACACTTAATAAGAAAACAATATTTATCCTATCATGCAAGGAAGTAAACAAAATCTAAGGAGAATAGAACAAGTGACAACTAGTCTATTCTATTCATATGAATGAATGTCATACTATATCAATGTAGCACAATGTAAATTATGAATGATTTTAAAGACACTTGTAAGATATGTATCTCAACAATTCATTTTAGGTTATAGATAGATATAACCTATTGTAGTGTAACCTATAAAAAAAATACCCCAACATAGGCATGGACACTAGGTATAAGGGAGTCCAATATCTAAGAATTTATGTATAATGTATGTCCTACATCACAATAATATACCTTATGAAATGAATGCATATATAGAAACATAATATGATATCTACAACAATATATGATAAATAACATATGTAAAGTGTATGTTTATGTTTTTGAGCTATGGATTGAAAATATTAATAATATTAACCTTAACCCAAAACTACAATAAACATCAAAGGGAGAGAACTATAGGAACAATCAATCATTATAAATGAATTCTTACCATCACCTTGATCCTATGGATTCCCTCCAATATCTTAAAACCGGTTTTACAATGCTATTTTACTTGATTATTAGATTTATTTATAATGGATTCTTTGGATGCTATAATGGATGCAAGATAGTATGGGGGATTATGATTCATAGTATATGGATGCAATATTGGCTTACAATATTTCTAATTAGTCTAGCCATGCCCCAAGCGTGGTTATGTATAGGTTCATGGAGGAGGTTTTAGATGAATTTTTTATTCATTTAAAACTCTTTAGTTTAAAGAATTATATAAAGTTAGGGAGAGTTCTAGGTTTTTGAGGTTTATAGATTATATTAGGGGATAATAGGAATTAGTTAGGGATTTAGGGAGGTTTAAGGAACTAGGCATGTAGGAAAGGCTAGGGATAGGTTGGCTAGGGGGTAGTTGGAATATATTTGAATTTTTAATTGAAAAGAGGGATTAGTGGCTAATTAATCAGGTGAGATTAATGTTTAAATTTATTTTTAATGGGATAATGAAGGGATTAATATGTCATGGTTTTTACAAAGGTTGGTAAGATGTAGGATATATATGATAGGGACTAGGATTTAATTAATTGGTTAATATTATGGTTACAGGACTAAATAGTGGGATTAATGGAATATTTAGTGCAAATAGATTTAGGTGTATACATTTTCCCCCTCTTTTAAATGGAATTATGAGTAAAAAATGGGGGGTAATGTTATTTCTAATAAAAATTGTTTCATGGATGAGTAAAATTGGGTTGCATGATGCCCCCTCGAGAGGTCATGTGGGGAGGAACGAGCTGGATGGCCACTCAAAAAGAGATCCCCAAGGTGGGTATAATACTAAGATAATGAAGGGTTGGGATGACATGAGTGATGGTTTAGATATGATAATATTCCCCAAGTGGAAATTCAAGGGGATAAAGTTACAGATATAAGACTAGTCCCAAGGAGGAACACACCTAAAAAGCAATGATTAACCTCTTAGGATGAATCCTTAGTAAAGACCAATGATAAGGAAAGAGGTGAGTTTATTCATGTGATAAGATGAAGATTCTCATGATGATGATATATGTCTAGGAAATGGTTAGATTAAATAGGCCATGAGTTAGAAACATTTGCTAGATAAGGACACATGAAAGGGACAACTATAGGACAATAAAGGACATATGAGAAGTGATTGATGACAATAAATGGATTTGATTTAATGATCATATCTCAACAAAATTTAATAAATTAAAGTGACCCAAAGGGGATGGGATAGGGATTGGTCATTAGTAGTGTCTGAGTTATCCTTGGGCATTAAAATGTGGCCAAGTGTTGCCTACATAATTTGAAAAGACCTCAAGCCAATGTAGTTCTGACTCAAAATGTTGGATGAGGAGTAGGGGAATGGAAGGCCATACCCTAAAAAATGATAAAAAAGACATGGTAATAAATAATAATGATAGGGAATGTGGTTAAATGTGATAATAGTAAGTATAAAGGGATATGAGGGTCATAATTAGTTAGTTGGGTGGGAAAGTAGGGTTAGTGGGGGATAAAGGGGCTAAAAGGGGTAAAATAATAGGGTAACTAGGGGGTAAAATAGAAAATTAAGGTGGTGAGGGGGGCTAAAAAGAATAATTTTCACTCTTTGACTTGGTTGATTTGATATTTGGAGCTAAAGATAATGGACCACATCTTGTGAGCTTCCCATCACAAAGAGAGAGTCCAGGAGCTTCAAAGGCTAGAAGATGTGAGACCACTGATGAGTGTTATAATTGAGCTTAGTAATTTTTTTAATTAATTAATTTATTACACACATTTATTAGAGTTAGGAATGAAATATTCAAAATCACAACTGGGACATTGCCCTAAGTTGTAGTTTTGTGGTTGGATGAAGCAAAAATGAACTCATAAGTTATGATTTTTCAAAACTACATGTGGCATATTGTAATTTTGTAATACCATAGCCAAAAAATTATAGTATCACAATACCACATGGGGGAATATACATTATTATAAAAATACAAGTAATGACCTATAATTTTGTAAAATTTCAAGAGTTAAGATACAATTTTGTCAACATTGTTGATTAAAGTTTAGGGTTAGATGTAGTTTTGATGAAAATTAGTTTTAGGGGTTGGTTAGGTAAGGGGATGGGAAGGATATGGGTAGGATATGTAGATATAAATGTGGATGGGTGGGAGATGGGTTGGATAGAGATGTTAGGTGGGATTAATATGTTAGATAAGATTGGTGTTTTAGATCATTTAGATAGATAAGATGGATAGGTTAGATTACGTGAAGAGATAGAATAGTTTTGATTGGTTGGATAGATAGGGTAGGTAGGAGGTGTAGGATTGGGGGGATAGGTAGGATTGATATATTTTTAAGGTTAATTAGGATAGATAGAAGGGGTAAATAGGATAGGTATTATTTATAGGTTAGTAATGATTAATGGTTAATAGGTTTTATATGGTGTAGGAGGATTTACAAGTATTAATTTCCATAATACAAAGACCATTGGTGCTTCATGACATGCATAGGCTAAATCCAATGGATTATAGAGTATTAAAGGTGACTATACTATATTATATTATGGACATGCCATTTATATAGATAGATAAGGCTCTCATCATAGAATTAGTGGAGCAATAACACTCTTTGACCATCACATTCCATTTTGTTACATGAGAGATGATTGTCACTATGGAGGATGTGTTACACATCTTTCATCTACTAATGAGAGGGGAATTGATCTACTGGTGATTATGAACATTTAGTGCCACTGTGCAGAGACTATGCAAACATCTTCAAATGGGAGTACATGATTTATGGATTGATATAGACATAGCATTTATGGATGAGTCAATTGACATGTTAACCTTAGCATTTTTGTCTCTTGTTATTGGAATACTATTTATAGAAAATAACATGTAGTGATTTGATTTGGGGCTGGGGGATGTAGTCACTGATATGGTTCAAGACTACCAAGTTTTTTCATAGGGTCCCATAGTACTAAGCCATTTGTACAAGGAATTACACATGGGTGCCTACAGAGGGGCATATAACTTTGGGACTTCATTGTTGATTTTGATTTGGTGTTGGGAACACATAGCCATTGAGAGGCCATTGACTGCATATATAGGTAGGGAACCTGACAAACCATTGGTTTTTAGGTGGTGCCTTAATTTTAGAGTACAAAGAGCATGTGTTGGAGATATATTCAAAGATGATGGCATAGAGGCCATAGCCCTAAATGTAAAGAGATGGCCAAGATGGATAGGATGGGGATAATAAAGGGGTGATGATCATTGATGGGGGGGATTATGGAGTTGGGGGAGGAGATGAGATGGTGATATGTATGGGTCTAGATGTAGTAGGGCCCTCCAAGCCACCCATCAGTGTAGACCATTAAGCATAGATAGATAGTTTGAGATAGGAGGTGATATCTAGAGTGGCATACATGGTAGGGATTATCATAGAGTGGGATAGATATTGATCATAAGTTACAAACATATAGTGATATATCATGGATAGAGATAGGTAGATGGTGCTTGTATTAGCTCAACTCATAGGGTTGATGAGATATATTGGGACTAGGGATGCTCAGATACCATCTTTATATGGTCAACTAGGTTAGAGTCAGACCCAAGATGGATAGATATCATATTTAAAGAGGTAGATTAAGACATGGGATGCATATATAGTGGTATTATAGGCACACATTGGCCAAATTCAAGTGATATTGAGCCATAGGGAGGTGGAGTTGTAGGTGGCCAAGAGGGCTAGGGAGGAGGGTGGTGCCTTATTATAGAGGTAGGGTCTAGGGGATATTACTAAGAATATATCTTACTTTAATTATGAAGTTATATATTATAAATATCTATATGAGTATATGATGCTAGAAAACTAGTATGCACCATTGTATAGGGCTAACACTTTCACACATTCAGTACATCAGCCAATGAGGAGGCTTATGTGACATATGTGATCTAGATTTTGTGAGAAATTATGTATATTTTGGACATGTATTTATATCTATCACATTGGATGCCCATGGGTCCCACCTTTTATTTATATATTTTAATTAGACTTTATGGACATTGATGTGATTATGGGACTTTTATTATGGTATATGATAATGCGATTATATTTTGATCACACGATTGATGATTTATTGATAAGATTTTGATAGTGTATTTTATTGATTATGTGCATTAGAGATAGATGATTATGGATTTTACTTATTTGATGAGGATGTATCAATTAGATTAGGTAGTTCATTGTTACTGATGATGAGTAGATAGTGATTACATTGCAAATTTTAATATTTACTTATGTATGACATGTTATATGATTATGGATATTGTGGATGTTGTTTTAATTTCATGTATATGATGATATGGGATGGCATGGATTATAGATACATGATGTGATGTATTATTTTTTTTCATGGTAGAATGTGATATTATAATGTAAAATGTTGTAACTTTTTACATGTTCTAAGATGTATATAGGCAGTCCATTGATTTTAATCATATGTCTCACAAATAGGTAATGGGTAAAATTCTCATGCACCAAAGAGGTAGGTGGTTAAGTTAGTAGTCTAGGGTGATTGAATAGGATAGTTGAATGTGTAGGGGGGATGGATTGTGGGGTTTTGAAGCCACTAAAAATGTAGGCAGTCTATTTTTTTCTATTACACTTTAATTACATGTATACCTATAGATTTTGAATAGTCGAGGCTACATTGATTTAGAATGTAGAGGGACTTGGAGAGGGAAATTCATTAATGGCATTCCTAATTTTAATAATGGGTGTCATTTATGGCCATCCTCATTCCCAATAATAAAAAGACAAACTAAATATCTAAAAAAATAACACTTAAAAAAACAATACAACAAGACAATAACACAATGGATTATGACAACTTAACAAGAAATATTACAATAAAATATTTACATGACACAATAATATTAACCAGACATATTAATGAAAATATTTAAATGTGGATTAAAAGAATAAATGTATATATTGACTATTGACATAATGACTCAATAAAAAGTTTCAAAGTGATCTAAATGATTTCTATTTACATACCTAAAAAGACAACTAAATGATGTAAATAAAAGGAATAATAATGATGAATAGTTACAACATGGTTAAAAACCCTTTAATGTCTTAATAAAGAGAAAGATGGCCTAATCAAGACTTGAATAATATGTATAAAGTGTGAGAATGAAACACTGTATTTAAAATAGTAATGATTTTAAGAAAATAGTTAAATTGTTATTCACAATGTTTGTTGGCTCAGTGGATTATTAACAAAACACTCAAGAATGGTAAATAATGCTCAATAATCTTTATGACAATTGAGACATTAACCCAAATATAATGATAATAATAGGATATAGAGTGAACTTTCAAGATTTAGACATGTACAAAATGTATTATATATCCTAGAGGAGAAATATTTTATGACCCTCCTTTAGTAATGACGTTAGTGTGTACTCATGGATGTATAGATATGGAATGAATGGGGATAGATAAAAGTTGGCACAATTAAGGCTGATATGAAGAAGATTCATTTGGGAGGATTTGATTGGGGTTTGGATTAGGATGTCAAAATTGAAATATTGGTTTTGAAAGTGTATTAGATGCTCTAGATAACTCTTCAACATGTGTCCTCTTCATACTTTTAGCAATAATCTACCCCATTATTGAAATTCATATCTCTTAATTTGTAAAGCATATATATTACACTTACACCCATATTTAGGATCATGTTCTCATGGGAAGTGAGAGGATAATATAGAAATATGGGAGAATAAGGATTATGGAAAGTGGAGTGGTGATAGATCAACATGTCCCAAGTGTGGGTTTTTATAGACAAAGGATATTGGAATCCCTCTAAATATAAAATTTCTTTAAGTGAATAATGTTCATTAGCTCATCAAGCTCAAATCCATCCAGAGTGTCTAATTTTTATGCCCTTGACCCAAATTTGGAAATAATGAAATATGGCCCAATCCAATTTTCTTCAAATTTCCCTTTCTTTTCTCACTCAACATTGGTGTTTTTCTAATTTTATTTTAGGACTAGGTTACTGACTTCCAAATAGCTAGACTAAAGTTTCTTATGATATTGGCCTTTAATATTATTTTTATATGCCCTAAGATGATCAAGATTACTTTGATGATTTTAATCTAACAATTCTATCTCTTTTATCCACTCTTGTATATACTCATTTCCAGTTACTATGCACCAAAAATATATTCATAATGAGGGGAGCTCAACTTCAATAGGCAAGATTACTTCTGCTCTATATACCAAAGAGTACGGAGTATCCCTAGTAGGTGTTTGGATGCTAGTTCTATAGGTCAAAACTGAAAGATATATGTATAGATTCTAACTTCTCCCAGAGTCATTAATAATTTTATTGATAATTTTTAGAAGCATTTTATTTGTCACTTATGCTTGTCTATTTCCCTGGGAACAGTAGGGTATGTAAAAATGTTGCTCAATATGATATAAAGTGCATAAGTCTTGTAATTCCTAATTCTTGAAATATTTTCCATTATCTAATATGATTTTAGATAGGATTCTAAAGTGACAAATAATTTGATTCAAAATGAATTTTGATATTTGTATACCTATGGTATATATAAGAAACATTGCTTTCACCCATTTAATGAAATAATCCATGGTGGTGATAATTAACTTATGCCTATCAGATGAATTAGGATTAATCTTTTCAATAATATCTAGTCCCCATACTAAAAATGGCCATGGTCTCATTATAGGTTGAATTTCTTGTATAAGGGTATGTATGAGATTCCTATGCTTCTTGCAAGCTACACACTTGTGTACATATTGGCAAGTGTCATGATATATTTTGGGCTGATGGTATCTAGTCTATAGTAACTTCTTGGCTAGGGCCATCCCACAGACATGGCCTTCACAAATAATGTCATGGACCACCTTGATTGTGAGAATAGCCTCCTCTAATGTCAGGCATATTAATAATGTCTCATCATAGCCTTATTGATAGAACATGTTGTCAAGAATGGTGTAATGAGATGTACATTAGATGAAGGATTTACATTGATGATAATTGAGGTTTGGCAGTAGGATATTATCATGGAGGAAGGTGTAGATGTTGTGATACCTGGGTTGACTAAGATCAGGTATGGCATAAAATTTATAATGATCTAGTGCTTAATGGGAAGGTGATAATAATTATTTAGCTAGATAATTCCATTCACAAACATCTTTTGGGAGATCTATTAGATAAATAATAGTATCTATGGCATTTTCAACTTTGTTACTTCCCCTATGCACTTGTTCAAAAGTTATAAACTAAATTTTTTGCCTCGATTGATCAACCATTTGATTATACAAAAGAAAATTCTCATCCTTAGTCTGGAACTCTTCATTCACATATTTGATAATTAACTAAGAATCTATGAAGACTTGAAGATGATAAATATTTTATTGTAGGGAAAGTTATAACTTGATAATTAATGCCTCATATTCTACAATGTTGGTGGTGTATGGGAAAGAGATTCAAAAGGCTTTAGGGATTATGTCACCTTGTTGGGTTACCAAAATGATTCCTATTCCTAACCCTTTCATGGTAAATGACCCATGAAAATATAATTTCCATCTAGTTGATTCCTTAATTGTCAATATAGATTCATTAGGGATTATTGTGATCAATGGTTAGTATCTGCTATGGGTGCTATTACTAGTTGATCCACTATAATTTACCCTTTGATGGTCTTATAATTTGCATACTAAATATCAAATTCACTTAATAACATGATCTATTTATCCATTATTCTAATTATAGATGATTTAGATAGCATGTATTTAAGTGGGTCAACTTTTTCTATTAGCTTTATTTGGTTATTCAACATGTAATGCCTGAGTTTTTCTGAGGTGAAGATCACAACAAGGTAAGCTTCTCTATATGGGTGTAATTAAGCTCATATGAAATTAGTGTTTTGATTAGATATTAAATAAATATTTTCTTTCCTTATTAATTATACTAAGCTAAGATAACCCTTATAATAAATGGTGTAGTAGAGATATATAAGAGCAACAACCTTCTTAATATAGGTGGTGATAAGACTCGAGACTTCACTAGATATTGGTTTAGATTATCAAATGCCTATTAAGAATCTATATTCTAGTTAAATTGATCTCATTTATTTAAAATGTGAGTAAAGGGATGTAATTTATCTACTAATTTTGATATAAATCAAAAAATGTCTTGCAATATCTTTTGAAGGCTCCTTAGTTGTTTCAAGTTCTTAGGGGGATGAATTTCAACAATAGTTGTAGGGTCTACCTCAATGCCTCACCAAGAGACTATGAATTCCAAGAGATTTGTTGAAATGACTCCAAACACACATTTATTAGGGTTTAATCTGACTTTAAATTCTATGAGCCTACCAAAAATCCATTAGAGGACCATTGGATGTTCTTTGCAGAGCTCGAACTTTCCTAGAATGTCATCCACATAATCTTACATAATATCATGCATCATGTCATGGAATATTACTATCATGGCACTTTGGTAGGTTTATATAGAATCTTTTGAACCAAAGGGCATTAATTGATAGAAAAAAAGTCCCTTAGTAAGTGATAAATGTGGTTTTATGTTGATCTTTGGGAGTAATTTTAATTTGATTATAACTAGAAAAACCATCCATGAGGGAAAACATTTCATAACCTATGGTAAAGTTCATAATCATGTCAATATTGGGTAGAGTAAATTCATCTTTGGGACATGCCTTGTTTATATCTTAGATTTTGGTGTAAATTAATATCCCTACTTGTGGTTTGGTAATGGGGATGATATTATATATCTACTTGGATTAGTCAATTGGCCGAAAGAATCTAGATTCTAATAGTTTGTGTAGATTTTATTTAACCAATAATTTTACCTTGGGGTGCATCTTCTGTAGATTATATTTATTTAGTATTTATATGGACCACTAAGTGATGTACCACTAAGGTAAGATATAATCTAGGCATGTCAGAATAGCTCCATGAAAATGCATTATAAATTATTTGGGAATCTCAATGAGAATTTTTGTTCCTCAGAAGTGAGAATTGCCCCCAATTTGATAATTCTAGGATTTATATTTACTTTGATGACCTCATTAATGAGAGAAGGTTATTGATATTGAAAATAGGTTTGGTGTTATGGTAATTATTCTCCTAAAGTAAACTCTTCTAGAAGATTTGTATCTAGCTCCTGATAAGGCTCATGTTCATTAGGGATCAAATTCATCATACTCTTACTCTTCTATTGTATTTAACAAACTTTATTACTCTATAAAATAGGTAGATTCAATTTAATTGATAGTAAACCCTCTCTTGTGGTCTCCTAATGACATGAAATCTCAAAGTTCCATGTATTCAATGAGAGCCTCATCATTTTGGAATACATCAAAGGATGGATCATTCTTTTGATCCTTATTATGGGTTAGTGGTAGGAGATGTTGATGGTGTAAATAAAAGTGTCCAAAAAGAGGTTTGTGGTAGCTAGATCTTTATAGCGGCTATATACAAAACTTATCTCAACTTTTTCATTAGAAGTAGACTCTTTTATAATCAAAGAAGTATATGTGGTGATAGTGTTCAGGTCAACATCTAGTGGTTTATAACCTAGGCCAAGTCATTTTGGATGTCTTTGGACACCAATAGGTTCTATCCTACCTTGTCCTTTTCGACCTAGTCCTTTTCTTTTGTAATTCATGTTTTGAATCATTCTATGAAGATGAGGATATTTTTGTTTGTGAAAATTTAGGTCCTCATCTTTAGGAATGAGACAAGAATCATTAAGTTATTCAAAATATTATTTTGATAACATCCTTATTCTTGTGAAGGCTACTAATTCAAACTAATAGATAACAAGCTTATCTTGCCTCATAGCTGGGAACCCATAGCTATGTGGGGATAGTGGTAGGTTTCTAACATAAAGAGTTTTTGTGTTCATATTACCCAGAACCCTTGGAAATTATTTTGAGATGAGTGATATATTATGATTCAAATGAGATAGGTAATATATTATCAATGTGGGCATATTTCATAGCCTTAGGATTATAAGAGGAACTTTGGGTACTAGGGAAATAACAAGCAAGATTGGATTGTTCCATTTAGTAGCTAGGAAAATGCTTTATTTCCCCTGGAATAATAACTTCCATTCCTAAATGTTAAAACTTGAGACATTGGTAGAGGTTTATGGGTATTGATCTCATATCATGAATCTAAGTGTGTCCCAAAATAAGATTAGAAGGGAGATCCACATCCAATACATGGATTAAGGTTTGGTGAACTATGGGTCACATAACTATAGGAATATATATTATGCCCACAAATGGACATTCATTACCATAATATGCCTTAATAATTATTAGGGTGGACCCTAAAGAAGATTTAGAATACCCTAACTTCTTTATAAATTCAATATTAATATATTCAAGGCTGATCTTTCATTTATTAATAAGCACCTATGGGATTTTGTGATTGGCAATGGGAATTTCAATGAATAATGGGTAATTGTGATATGGGACTACAAGTGGAATGTCATGGTAACTAAATGTGATTCATTATGATGGGGATAAATGAATCACCAAGGATTAAAACTAACTTGTGTTGATATCCCCAATAAATTATATTTTATTCAAGACTTGATTCAATATCTCCCCATGCATATATGATGTTTTGAGAAGATCCATAGGAGAGATTTAGGTGGGGGTCTTCTCAAGATGTTGAATGATATCATAGGGCTTACCATAATAACTTGAAACCTTCTTAAGGATGGTGAATTTTTGAGATGATGAGGTAGGTGGATCTTTTGGAGGTGCACTAGGAACTATAATTTTACCATGTCATGTAGTGACTACACAATTAGTTATGGCCCTTTTGATTTTGAGGATGGGCAATGGGAGATTTTTGGGATATTGAGGGCCTATAATTTTAATAGTGTTAATGTTTTGGTATGGAATGGATTGATAATAGATTTTATTAGAGGTGGAAGTTTAACCCTGACCCCTTGGTGATTTCTTTTGCCTTTGATCATGCTTAGGTAAAGGGTCTTGATATATAGATAGTTGCTAATTTTTAGATTGATTTGTTTGATTTTATCCCTTGACTTCTATTTCCCCTTTTTCTATTATATCTTAGATGTAATGTCTTAATTACATACATTTCTCATTATTTATGCCATTTGACTGGGTGATATTAGAAAAACTCAACTTCATAGTACTAGTCAGGGCATGGCTTATTATTATCCAATGGTCAAATATTTGGGAGAGTGATCATATTGTTAGCGATTAATTTTTTTAGAACTATTTCCATAGGTACATCAAGACTAGTAAGGTGCCTTTTCCCCATATGAGGCTTTGGTTTTCCTCTTGGTATAGTGATACTAGATATATTTCACTTTTTGGTAGTGAAGGGAGCTTTTTGTACTATTTGTATATGGTTTGTATCAGTAACACCATCCCCTAATACATTCTTGTTCTTGTTTAAGACTTTGGGTTTACCCTATAAAATATTATCTTGGATTTGACCTTGTTAATTTAAGGTATATAATTTGATTGTACCCCTTTCAATGAGTGATTTTTCAATTTCAATATCCTTATCTATAATTTTTTCAAATGATTTAGCATACTATAATTTTAATGGATATTTTAATTCAACATTCAGATTAGTGATAAATATCTTAGTTAATTATTTTTTAGGGACCGTATAATGGAATCAACTAGCAATGATTATACAACATTGTAAAATTGATGCTAGGCTTTCCCCATTTATCTATTTAGTGTTATATAGATCAATTATGGAGTGTCATGTTTTATATTTATGGATAAATGTCTCACAAATTTTTGTGTTATCTATTTAAAACTCCTAATGGACCCTTTTGGTAGATTCATGAACCATTCAAGTGTAGGTTCTATGAGACTTTTAGGGAAGAGTTTGAGTAGTTAAGCATCATTATATGCTACCTCATGACATACCACATATAATTCTTGAACATGGTCATGTGGGTCCCTTCTCCCATTATATTTGTCAAATTTTGGGACTTCAAAGTGTGTTAATAAGGGTATTTTCAAAATGATCATATCCAATGGTGATGTGAAAAAAAATTCATATCTATATCTCATTGACTAATTGTGATGGTCTATCTGTTGAAGAGTCTCTTTCATCATCTTCCACTTTTGGGTAATTAAGAGATCCATCAAGGGATTGAAAGTGTGATTTTGGCTTGTTTTTTGGTATTAATGGGTCAAGATTAGTATTTTTGGTAGCTCGTCTAGGTGATGTGGACCTTTGATTTTCAACATAGAATAGGGATGCAAGGGAATGGATTTTTTTTGTTAATTGATATAGGTAATCTTCTAAGGTAGATATCCTCCTTTTAACTTCAAAATATTTGTTCTAAGGGGATTATTATTCTTCTTCAAACTCTTGTTCATGCTCTATGATTTTAGGTTCCCCTTGTTCTTGGTTAGTGTTTTTTGGGTGAGGAATGTTAAGTCTAGATGATGGATGGATGAGATATTATAGGAGACTAGGATTAAATATAGGGGGTAGTTTACCCCCTATTCTAATATATTGGGTGAAGAATTGTTCATTATTTTCATATATATATATATTGGTCAAATTGTGTTATAACCTCATCACTATTAAATAATTCATTTATGAGTCATTCATCTCCTCTACGAGTGTGCATATCACTTTGAGTTTCTTCATTATCCTAACTTTGCTCACCTAGAGTCCTAAAGACATCATCTTCTTAGTTGATCCTTATCCAAATATAAGGACTTGGGCATGGGTCTTTATCATCATGGTGTATAGTGTAGGTTGATGTGAGGGTGATTAAATATGACTTTTATGTAGGATGTGTTGACCAAATTTGACCCTACATGTCAAATTGGGACCCCTATAGGTAAAAACTTATTTATAAGGGGTTTTAGGAGTCTAATAATTGGTAATAAGGTGTATTATAGGTCATTTTATGTAATTTAATGTCATATTAGCCTTGGTCATTAGTCATTTTCATCTTTATGTCCTTTTGAGTCATTTTGAGGGTCAAAATAGAGCATTAAATGAGTTATAAAGCCTTGTGAAAATTTTAAGGTGAAGAAATGGTTATTTCATGTGAAATGTGTCCTATTAAACATTAATCAACTATTCATAACTGAAAAGTGGTAGGTTCTTTAGAAGAAAGGGCATTTTTCTTGAAAAAAAGAAGACCTTGGCACTTATACGACCCATAAGGGAGTGTGACACATGGGATAATGTCATGATATGACTATTAATATTCCTAAGATCCATTTAAATTTTTTAATTACTCTATAATTTTAAAAATTGAGATAAAACCATTTTACTCCTCCACCCTTCCATGTAGACAGAACTAGTCAGTAGGTTTATACTTGGTACGGCTAGTTGAGGAGGTTTCAGACCAAACACATTTAGGATGTGAAATTAAAATCATATATCTCCATTTAAATTAAAAAATTTCAAATATTTTTCAACTATGCTTTATGAATCATCTATAACAAGTTGACTATGTTTTTTTAGTTGCCAATTTGTGCACCCTATAGGTTTTGCTCATGTTTGGATGATTATGTACAACCCAGATGTTGGGATTGATTATAAAGGATTTTTAATCACTCCTATAATTTTATATATATATATATATATATATATATATATATATATATATATATGTATGTATGTATGTATGTATATGTATATATATATATATATATGTATATATATATATATATATGTATATATATATATATATATATATATATGTATATATATATATATGTATATATATATATGTGTGTGTGTGTATATATATATATATATATATATATATGTATATATATATATATGTATATATATATATATATGTATATATATATATATATATATGTATATATATATATGTTTTTTTATCATTTCAAAGTTTTTTAATGGTCCAAGTATCTCAGGTTGTAAGATAAGGTACTTCTCTATGTAACAGGTAGGTTTTCACCTTTTCAAAATCTCATACTTTAGTAGTGATTCTAGGGGGTGTAAATAGGTTCATCCCCATGTTTAAAATATAATATTTATCTCTTATAAATTCTAATATATTTATCCAATTAGTATTCCATGAGGATATATTCACAAGAATCATGTAGTCTATTTACTCTCTAACAGTCATGCACAAGTGCCATGTCAAAAGAATATCACATTGAAATGAAGATGCATTGATTTTATCTAAGTCTTCATAGGTTTTAAGTAATCCATTTTAAAATTTTATGGAGGTATAATGGTTTTTTTAGGGTCGTATACCATGAGTGTAGTTCATAACTCTGCTCACTGCCTGCAAGTAACTCACACACACCTTCAGGTGCCCTCATAAGACTAATCATATTGAAAGGGAGATTTTGAGATGATCAAAGTCTTGGTAATGAAATGAGTATATTTAGAATAATTTAAATATATAAAAACTCATTTTAATCTCATGAATCATGTATTTTTCCATCTTATTCATCCTCACTACCTGCACTGTGGAATGACCACCTACAGGTGGCTTAACAGGGAGTTGAGGAGTTATTTTAGAGTGAATAAAGCACATGGAGAAACTCACCTTGAAGTCATAATGTGTGTATATACCATGAAATACCTAATTTTAAGTGATATATTATTTTAAAATTTTAAATAACCTTCCAAATATAATGATTGTGAAATTCAATGACCTAATCCCCAAGAATGCAAAATTGGGCACCTAGGCCATATTGATAAGGTCATATAGTAGGGTTGTCAATGGTTTTGATGCATCATAATGTGATTGAATTTTATCCTATATATTATAATTAATTTTAAATTTTTTTGGTTAGATGACTTAAAGAGGATGGTTATTGAAAGGCCCCAATATGTACTTTTATGTACTAATTTCAAGAAGTGATCACCCATAGTTTTGACTCCAAGGTGACTCTAATACTCAGAGTTGAAAGTGGAACATATATTCATAATGTATGATCATGATAGGTTAAATAGTAGTATTTTGAATCAATAATGTTCCAACAAGGGTTAAGGATCAAGGTGTTAAGTTTAATACACACCTACAAGAGTCCTCTCATTTGAAATTAGTCACCTATAGCCAACCAAAGGTGAAAATTTAGGAAGGTGTTTTTTTTCTGGTGAACCTAGGAGAATAGTAAGCTAGAGAATTTTAAACCTTTTTTAACATGAAAAAAAAGAATGATAGGTTAATATATTAAGTTTTTATTAGATAAACACCTTCAGATGCCCCTAATTTGACAATATGCACCTATAGCCAACTGTAGATGACAGTGAAAGGCAGTGAATAAAAGGAAGATGATTCTTGGTGATTGGTATATTAAAAACATTAATTAATAGGTTTAAATAATTTATGTATGATCAGATAAGGTTTAAATAGGTACCATGCACTAATTTAAAAGTCTATTCCATCTTAAACCACCTAAAGGTGTAGTACAATAGGGTGAGACATAGTTAGAAATACACTAAGTCTTGACTAGGCAAGATGTATGGAAAGGTACATGGTAGATTGGAGTGATGATAATAATGAAATAACATCCATAATGATAAAATTATTATCATATAACTTTCATGATAATCATTTAAAAAATAAAGGGGCTCTAATGATGCATCACATAGTTTATAACCCAAACCCTACACATAGTCTACATTATAAGAGTCTATTTTGAGTTTTAGAGAGGTTGAAGGGTCAAATGACCTAATAAAGGGATTAATTTGTATGTATGAGGTATAAATAACTTTTATAATCCCATAAAATATTCACCATTATCTTAGGAAATAGGTTAGTGCCCTTTATTTTGTCTCACACAAAGGGCACTCCCCTTATATACAAACCCTACAGTCTTGAGAAAAGGAGAGAAAAGGATGGACCATAAGTTTATTGGAATTTATTAGGAGGTTTTTAGAGTTGAGTAACACCTAATAAAACATAATAAACATAATAAAAATGGGATAATCCTTATAGGGAGATCTGAACCATCAAAATTGCAAGCATGCCTACTAGGCAAGGTTTAGGACTAGTGCTCAAATGAGAAGTCATCTTCAATTCTAACATGAGGTAATCATAAAAACGGATCATGACATGTTTTTAGGGTCATTAAAGGTGTGTTAAATATTTAAATTTATAAAGGAAACATGAGTAATTTCGTTTCGAGCTCAGAGATAACATTAGTCCTATAGAAAATGGAGAGTCAAACTTGATAAGGCAACTCTAGAAGCTCATATCTACTTGAATGTTTTGCATGGGAATCTAAGAAGTTTGGAAATGTTATCAAGGATCCTTGACATCATGTTTGTGGAATTTGTGGGAAATTCTAATGTCCCATCTATATGAACAAAGCTTAAGGGCAGTAATGGCCTAAAACCCTTGTAAACCTAAGTTATAGACCCAATGAAAGAAATAGATATGGAAAGCTACTCTAATGACCTAGTTTGACCATGAAAGTGATTTGAGGTTGTATAAGACTCAGTAAATCTCCATACCATTAGGATTACCTATACAAAATTGTACAGATGGATTACAAAATAGGTTTTTTTTTTAATCATTTTGTGTGTTTTACAAGTTTTAGATAGAGTGTAAAGATACCAATCATATGAAGGGGAAGATTGAGACTTAAGATAACTACACATGATAATTTATTGCTTGAGAATGACTCCTAAGTGTTCCTTCCAGACTTCTCATCTCATCTAGTCAAAATTGGCATAGTGAACAAGATGGTGAGAAGTGTGAAATATTCAAGTGGACATATTTTTAAGGTGTACCTAATGCTTTTAAGTCTATGGAGGGTCTTGAAGAGTATCATCCACTCCCTTATATGAATTTTCATGGAAAATTGATACCTTTTTGGAGGCCAAGTGTTTACAGTGTATGAAAGAAAAGTTCTTTTTACTGTAGATGGTGATAGCTCATTTTGGGAAGATTCTAGATGACCAGCACTGTAACCAATGCATAGAGAGGCATATATAAAATCCTTCCCTCTTATTTAAATAATTATACCTATTCCTAATCAGTTTCTAGATGTTAAAATAGTGTTAAATCATGAAGGTAGTTTTTTAAGCTAGCAAAGGGAATTTCATGCCACTTTTCATGAGTTTCATGACTTGGGAAGCCATTTGTTTCTTCTAACCTTACATGGTTCATTTTACATCCTCTTCTCATGAATATTTAACTCATTTCATTAGTTTTACAAGTGTCCTTGACACCTTTAGACTTCTTTCTTGTCCTCTCTCTCTCTCTCAAGTTCTATAATAACTAGCCATTTTAGCCTTTATAAATTATGCTTCACCTGAGTATGGCAAAGTCATGCTCTTCTGGATACCATGGATCAATAAAGACTACTTAGTTTTACCTCTTATATGACTATTCATAGTGTATTTTACTTAGATTGTTGATCTTACTTAGTGGTGAATCTTGTTTCCCTAGAATGTTATCTCATTTTCTCATCTATTTGTAGTTGGAAAGCTTCTTCTTATTGGTCATGTGAAGTGTTTTATGATGTGTCAAGGTTGAGTGAGTTAGTCTATTCAAATAGTTCCATTATAGGCCTCTTTTCTAGTCCTCCTATCTTAAACATTCATCACAACCTCATAATGAAATATTGATGTGAGAATATGTATATTGGAGAAGTGTATGTTTGGTTAGTCTCTTGTTCTAATGTGTAACATGCAGCTGGTTGGTGGTCATCAACTAATTTGGTGTATCACCTCCTTTAGGATAGTTTATTTTTAGTTTTTTCTCCCTTTGCCCCTGAAAAATTTTATGTGTAGTAGTGATTTACAAGTGGTACATCAAGGGAACTAGCCCTATTTAGAGATTCACTCATTCTTAGGTTACGCATAGCCTAGAGTTGTTTCAATTGTTCCACTTGGATGAGGAGAGTTGAGACATATCCTTAAAGGGTGTAAATCCAAGTGACAACAGGATGAATAGGAATGTGACTTTAAGCACTAAATTTGTCTTGAATTATAGACTAGAGTGGTCAAAATATTTGATATGGATGTGGTAATTTAGATTTGGAGATTAAGGACTAAGTTGATTAAATATTAAGAACATGAAAATCCTATAAAGGTTCAATATATCAAGGAGACTAAGGGAGGATATGACTAATTCCTTTTCACACTAGTAAGACAATGATTAGATGGGTGCTAGGTATGAATAGGTGAGATGATAAGATGATGGGGTTAGATAAAACCTAATAGAGTTATAGAGTTTGATAATGTTTAATCAAGGTAGAATGGATGAAGTGATGAATAGGATTAAAATTGATAGGTGAACACTATAGTTTAGTATCAATATGAAATATAATACTCAAGAGTATGGGTGATGAGATGAAGATGAAATGGTTTAGTTATAGCCTTAAGATGGAAATATATCCTAAAACGTAGTTTAGGTCTTTTGTGTAAAATAGATAAGGTTGACTTAGCACATAAACATGGGTCTAACACAATATGCACATAAGAAATCTAATCATAAGCCCTAATATTAGTAAAAAAGGGTGTGTAACCTATTGACTACATCATCTAATAGATTCATAGGTGAGTCTATAAGTTGGTTACTCATTATATAATCTACCAGACCCTCTCAACCCTCATCTACACTTGATAGTCACTTGGGTGCTGATACTAACTTTGACAACAAGTTGCTTGTTATGGTCAATAGGTCCTAAGCTAGGTTTACATAAGGTATATAGGGGAATACATGATATATGCAAGGTACATGAAACCCAAATTCATGTAGGGTGTTTTATAATGATTGTTTCATAGAATTTATTACTCCCCTTCATGAAAGACCTATATCAGGTCAACCACTTAGCCTAATAATAGTTTTCCCTGATATTTATACTCCACCAGAACATGGAGTGTGGTTGAATGTGCAATGATAAAATCCATGTCACCAATCCCTAATGACTAGGCAAGTGTGTGAGGATAACTTCCATGTCATTTTTCACCCTATAAAAATAAATTTGGGTTAACAAACATGCAAGTAGAAGTTTATTTAACTGACTAATTAACTATGTGAGATAATTACACAAGCAATCAAATATATATATATATATATATATATATATATATATATATAAATTATAGACTAAGCCTTGATCCTAAAAATAAACATGTTAGTAAATTGATCTAGGGCCTCTCACTACGGTGTCCAACATGAAAACCTGTTAGTATTTTCAAAATAGTCAAAATATTTTATGGAACCTACAAAATCACAATTACATAATTAGGATTTTGACAAAATGTAACAACTTATCATAGTTAGTACCATAACTATGAGATATGTGGTCTTGATGAAATTCAACTAGTTGTGACTATGTTGTTAGGCAAAATAGCCTACAACTAGTGTGAAATCGGTTCTACAAATCAATACCATAACTATCGAGAAGTATTTTTGTAGCCTATCAAAAAGACAATAAATTAAATAAACTCAAAATAAAATATTTATAAATGTTAAAACATGTACAGAGTGTTAAAATGGGTTCAAAATTAAATATTTATCAAATTATTTTAAAATGTCTATATTGGGTACTAACTAGGTAAATGTATTTTTAAATTACCTAAGTCAAAATTGGCTATGTATATTCAAAATTGACTCTGAGAATCAATAACGCCTTTTTTGAGAGGTGGTTTTATGTAGTTTAAAATTTATTATTATTATTATTATTATTATTATTATTATTATTATTATTATTATTATTATTATTATTATTATTATATATATATATATATATATATAATGTTTAAAGGTATGCTAAGATTATTTATGAAAAATAAAAAGATAGTTTATCTATAGAAATCTAAATATATATAACTAAATATTAGAAAATATAATTATATCAACTATTATCTAGTTATCTATTAAACTCACTTTATAATTTGTAAAACCATAATTTACATTCAAAATTGATTCTATAAATAGGTAGTATTACACTTGATAATCTAAAAGGGGATTTTATGAATATTTGATGTTGTCTAGATAGAACCTCCCCTTTCCTTTAAGTAGATAATAATTAGATAGAGATAATAAAAAAATTATAAACTAAAAACCATGGGCTCAAGTTAGTGATTCAAGCTTAAATCAAAATTGCCTATTGCAGAGCCAAAATCATAGCTACAAATCAATAGCATGACCAAGGACAAGAAGTTTTGATTAGTATAAAAGCCCTGATAATGTTAGAGTGACAAATTTTGACTTTACCCCTATAAGATAACTAGGTTAGTATAAATCTACAGAAACTAGAAAGATGCCAATATACCTAATGCTAAGATTTAATACAACATTATTTCAAAACCACACTTATACTATCAAAATCATAAATGAAAATCAAAATTGCCTCTATTGAGAGGCATTTTTATAAAGGGTCAAAAACCTACTATAAAATTCAAAATTTAATTGTTTTTCCATATGGTTAGGCAATATCATAGTTGGGATCTTTAATACAGCCTACAATAATGCAATTTATAGTGTAATACCACACTTCATCTAGGATGTGAAATTTTGAAAAAATTATAGCCTAATCTTCTGCTAACCTATTTTACAAGCTAAATTAACACATCTAACATTCACAAGGGTTAGTTTAAATGAGGTCTCTCACTATATTCACCAATGTATGCTTTTATTTTTGAGCTATGGATTGAAAATACTAAAAATAGTAACCTTAACCTAAAACCACAAAAAACATCAAAGGGAGAGAAGTATAGGAACAATCAACAATTAGAAATGAATTCTTACCATCACCTTATTCCTAATGGTCTCCCTTGAAGATCTTCAAACCAATTTTCCAATACTATTTGACTTGATTATTGGATTTCCTGATAATGGCTTCAAGATGGATATAATGGCTTCTTTGGATGCTATAATGGATGAAAGATAGTATGAGGGATTAGGATGGTTAGTATATGGATGCAAGGATGGATTATGAACTTTCTAATTAGACTAACCATGCCCCAAGCTTGGCTATTTATAGGTTGATGGAGGAGGTTTTAGATGATTTTTTAATTCATTTAGAACTCTTTAGTTTAGAGTATTCTAGAAAGTTGGGGAGAGTTATAGATTTTGGAGGTTTCTAGATTAGATTACAGGATAATAGGGATTAGTTAGGAATTTAGGAAGATTTAAGGATCTAGGTGTGTGGGAAAGGCTAGGGATAGGCTGTATAGGGGGTTAGTTGGAATATATTTGAATTTTTAATTGGAAAGTGGGGATAGTTGCTAATTAATGAGGTGATATTAGAGGTTATATGGAGTGTTAGTGGGATAATGAGGGGATTAATATGTCATGGGGTGTAGAAAGGTTAATAGGATGTAAGAGATATATGATAAGGATTTAATTAATTGGTTAAGATTATGGTTACATGATTAAATGGTGAGATTAATTTAATATTTAGTGTGAGATTATTTAGGTTTATATAGATCATAACTATCATAGAGGCCTCCTCATTGGATGACATACTGAATATGAGGAAGTGTTGGCCCTATACAATGACACATGTTAATCCACTTGCACAAAACCCTTATATATATATCTTTGTAATATTGTGCCTCATGAGTTAAAAAAGATATGTTATTGGTAATATTCCCTAGACCCTACCTTTATAATAAGGCACCACCCTCATCCTAGGCCCTCTTAGACACTTTTAGCTCTACCTCCTTATGGCTTAATTTTGCTTGAATTTAGATAATTTGTGCATGTAACACTTCTATTTTTTCATCTCATATCTGAATATGCCTCTATAAGGCCATTATCTATATATATTAAGCCTTAATCTAGCCTAATTGACCCTATAAATATGCTATCTAAGCATCCCTAGTCCCAATCTATCCCATCAACCTTATGAGCCATGCCAATACAATCTCCACCTATCGATATTTCTATATGATATGTTGTGGTAGGTTTGTAACATGTGACTAATATCTATCCCACTCTATGGTAATCCTCACCACCTCTACCACCCTAGACCTTAACTCCTATCATAGATTATCCATGTGTGTTTGATCCTCTGCACTGATAAATGGTGTAGAGGGCCTTGCTACATCTAGACCCACACCTTTTTAATGCATGATCTCCTCCCCCAACTCCCTAATTCCCTTGTCAATGATCATTACTTCATAATCAACCCCATACTATCAATACTATCTATCTCTTTGTGCTTGGGGTTGTGGCCTATGTGCTCATCATCTCCATAAATGACCTTGTGTATATGCCAATCTCTATACTACTCCTCTCCTCCTTGATCCTTAAGGTGGCCTCAATAATCTCTAGGGCTATCTGTAAATCCACTACCTTATATATGTTGTCATGACTCTTAGATCCTCCATAGGTTTCTAATAATCCCATACAATAGGATAAAAGCTATCATAGTCCACTCATGTTATACCCATATCCACTATCTACCCCTACTGGGGTCTCTCCCTATTACTCCTGACAAAGAGGTGATCCTAACCTAAGACATCATACTAGTATTTGAAATATATATAAACCCTATCTAGGATATATCTCTTGATAGTATAATCCCACCACCCAGTTAGATATCACTCTATCATCATTTACCTTATGAGGTCCATACCCTCCACCCATCCCCACTAGACTTGCCTATAGGGCATCCATGTGATCTAATCATCCATTGATCTATCTAAATCCTATCTATAGAATCACATATCTCTATCATGTTCAATCTATACTCCCAAAATAAGGTACCACTCAAAAAGAAATGGATGGTTAGGCTACCTATCTTCATATGTACCTAGTGGCCTCTTGATGGGCACATACTCCTAGCTCCAAATCTAAAGTAGCAATGAAGTCATAAAGCTAGTTTTCCCTTTCTAGGCACCCATGTGTAACTCCCTATATAAATAAACTAGTGTTATGGGACCCAATGCAAAAAATTATTAGTCATATACCATATCAATGACTACATCCCCCAAACCTAAATGAAACCACTTCCCACTATTGTCTGATAATAATATGCCAATGATAAGAGACATAAATTCTAAGGTCAACTTGTTAATTGACTCATCCCTAAATTCCCTATCTATATCAATCTATGAATCATCTATTCCAATTATAAAATTTCCACATAACCTCTTCATAGTGGTACTAAGTGTCCATAATCACTAGTAGATCAAATCCCCTCTCGTTGATAGTCAAAATATGAACAACAAATCCTCCAATGTGATGTTCATCTCCCCTATAAAAAAATGTAATGTGTTGGTCTTGGAGTGCCATCACTCCATTAATGTTTTTATGCGAGCCATGTCTATCCATATAAATACCATCATCATAATATGATTTAGTCCAGTCATCTCTAAGATACTATAATATATTGAATTCAGCCTATACATATCATGAAGCACCAAAATTCATTGTAATTTGGGAACTTATACTCCTAAATCTTCTTACACCATACAAAAACTATTAATCCTTAGTTACTATTAGAATATTAATCCTACCTATCCTATTTAACCCTTCCATCCATCCTAATAAAACTAAAAATCTATCAATCTTACATATCCCCCCAATCTTACCCCTCCCACCTATCCTATCTATCTAACCAGTCACACCTATCCTATCTCTTCACCTAATCTAACCTATCCATCTTATCTATCCAAATTCTCTAACACACCAATATTATATAGCCTATTAATCCCACTTAACCTATCTATTCAACCCATATTCCACCCATACACCTTTCTATCTACCTCTCTTATCCATATCCTTCCCATATTTTTACCTAACCAACCCCTAAAACTAACTTTCAACAAAACCGCATCTAACCCTAAACCCTAATCAATGATTTTGTCAAAATCACATCTTGACTCTTGTAGTTTTGTATAACTAAAGGTCACCACTTACATTTTTGAAATATTGTATATCCCACCATGTTGTAGTGTGATACTTTATATTCTTTATTATATAATTACAAAACCTTAGTTTACCACACATGATTTTACAAAACCACAGCTTGTGAGTTCATTCATGCTTCATACAACTACAAAACCACAACTTGGGGAAATGCCCCCAGTTGTGATTTTATGTAGGCCATTCCTACCTCTAATAAATGTGCATAATAAATGAATTAATGAATAAAATGAATAATATCATTTTAAACACTCATCGGTGATCCCCCATCTACTATCCTTTGAAAATCTTAGACTCTCTCTCTATGGTGGGAAGATCATGAGATGTAGGCCATTGTATTTAGGTATAGATCTCAAATCAACCAAGTCAAAGAGTGAAAATGATTATTTTTATCCCCTGACCTATTTTTCTATTTCACCCCCCAAATTACCCTATTATTTTACCCCTTTTACCCACTTTAGCCCTTAATAACCCTACTTTCCCACCAAACCAACTAATTATGACCCCCATATCACTTTATACAACCTATTTTCACATTTATTTACATTTCCCATCATTATTATTTATTATTATGTCATCTTAACCATTTTTTTTGGGTATGGCCTTCCATTCCCCTCTCCTTGTCTAATATTTTGATTTAGAAATACATTGGCCTGAGGTCTCTTCTAGCTATGTAGGAAACACTTGGCCACTTTTTAGTGCCTAAGGATAAGTTAACCACTACCAATGACCAATCCCTATCTCATCCCCTTTGGGTCACTCAAATTTATTAAATCATTTTGAGCTATTATCATTAAATAAAATTCATTTATTATCATCAATTATTTCTCATATGTCCTTTATTATCCTATAGCTATCCCTTGCTTGCATCCTTGCCTAGGAAATGTCACCAGCTCATGGCCTATTTAATCTATCCATTTCATATAAATATGTCAATTGGTATATTCATATTATAACATTAATCTAATCACCTACCTCATTAGCATTAGCTTCTACTAAGTATTCATCCTAAGAGGTTAATCATTGTTGCTTAGGTGCATTCCATCTTGGGACTAGTCTTACACCTATAACTTTATCCCCTCGCATTTCCATTTTGGGTCATCTTATCATATCTGAAATAGAACTTAGGGCATCCCAAACCTTCATTTTCTTGGTCTTATACCCACCTCAAGGATCTATTTTCAAGTGGCTATCCAACTCATTCCTCCCTGCATGACCCCTTGATGGGGCATCATGTAACATCATTTTACTCATCCAAGAAATAGTTTTTATTCAAAAGACCATTACCCCCCATTTTTCACTCATAATTATCTTTAAAAGAGGGTCAAATATATACACCTAAATCCACTCACCCTAACTATTCCATTAATCCCACTAATTCCATTATTTAGTCCCATAATCATAATCTTAACCAATTAATTAAATCATATTCCCTATCATATATCCCACATATTACTAGCCTTTATACACCCCCATGACATATTAATCCCATCATTATCCCACTAACACTCTATATAACCACTAAAATCACCTTATTAATTAGCCATTAACCCCACTTTTCGAATAAAAAATTAAAATATATTCTAACTACCCCTCTAGCCAACCTATCCCTAGCCTTTCCTACACACCTAGATCCTTAAACCTCCCTGAATCCATAGATAATCCCTATTATCACCTAATATAATATATAAACCTCCAAAATATATAACTCTCCCTAAATTTCTAGAATTATCTAAATAGAGATTTCTAAATGAATTCTAAATTCATCTAAAACCTCCTCCATCAACCTATAAATAACCATTGTTAGGGAATGGTTAGAATAATTAGAAATCTTGTAAGACATTAGTTCATCCATATACTAGCCTTAATAAGCACCCATACTATCTTGAATCCATTATAGCATCTAAATAATCCATTATATCCATATTGAATCCATTATTAAAAAATCCAATAATCTAGTCAAATAGCATTGGAAAATTGATTCGAAGATCTTGGAGGGAAGCCATTAGGAGCAAGGTGATGGTAAGAACTCATTTATAATTTTTGTTTGTTCCTATATTTATCTCCCTTTTATGTTTTTGTATTTTTGTATTAATGTTACTATTTGTATTATTTTCATTCCATAACTCAAAAATACAATCATACGTAAAGAAGTAACCTAGCAGCTCATGTCCTTCCCAGTTCTTGATTTTTTAATTCTTTGTAAATTTCTTGAAAGCTTTTTATATTTTTTAATTTTATTTTTTTGGATTTTTTAAATATTTTTTTGGTATTTTTGAATTTTTTTTTTTTTGCATATTTTATATGTTTTAAAATAAATTATCCTATGATCTCATCAATGGGATGACCATAGTGTGTGTTTGGATCATATACATCTAAGATGAATTTTCAATTATGAAAAGTGTTATATCTTGGTGTATCTAAATCTAAAAAGGCATCAAGTACTTTAGTGTAATTATCTTGATCACTCAATATAGAATATATTTCCCCATGTGTTACTAAATAATGTGTAGGACTTGGTGAAGTGTGCTTTTATAACTTCTTATGTTTGTTATGGAACATACTGATATTATGTCTTAGGATGTACTATAGGATATTAAGACTTTAAAAATATATATTAAATATTTTATATGAGGATTTATAATTAATAATGTACACCTTTTTCCCTTTAATTAGTTGTATAGAGATATTTTGTATTGGTTCCATAATTTATTCTACATTATGTGATTTAAGAGAATCAAGCATATACATATCAGTTTTATGTTGTTGAAACTTATATGCTAATTAGGGGTCACAAATGATCTATTTTGTGGTATAGGTATGTGTTTATGATCCTTTAGGATTCATTTTTTGTCTTGAGAGTCATAATGAGTCATTAATGGTGTGCTTGTGAGTATGTGGAGTTTTCCCTCCAAATTGTAATTTGAATTTTAAATTGTGAGACCCAAGCATAAAGGGGTCAAATGAGTTAAATGATATGAGAGGAGGTTAGGTGAGTGTTTATATGGTCATGAAATGTCATTATAGATGACACTATATGTCTAAGTAATTAAGGTGGTAAAAATTAAGAGTTATGTTGACTAATATAACTACCACTCATATGTTGAGTTAGTCAATGTAAAAGTGTCTTAGTGATAATGACCCAAACCAATGTAGGTGTTGGATGAGTAAGGAGTTGAAGGTAGTTGTATGATGAGATAAAATTAAGAGGAAGGTAAAGAGATCAAAGAAGGATAGAGAAGGATAAAATAAAATAAGATTTTATACCTTTCAAGAAGGTGACATAATCCACCCATGAATTGTATATGTAATGTTTGATGATTCCTATGAATAAAGAGAAGTTGTTTTTGTTGTGTTTCATTATCTCTTGATAATCATATGGATTATTCTAGATCACAGATTTTATTTTAAATGACCTTAAGTCTATGATCATGTCAATGTTTATGTGAGGTTGTAGGTTGAGTATTGGACTGTAGGTTATAGTCATGAAAGAAAGGATTAAAGAAGTTGATAATGGATAGAAAAAATAAGAATGTTGTTTACTCATATAGAGGTATATTCAAATAATGATATATATTATATTAATATTTGAGGTATTACAGTATATAAATAATTTAAAATAAATTCTCTTGAAGATGATAACCCTGTTACGTGCCTATGATAGTCAATAATAGAGGTGGTTTGATGTCTCTTATAGTATTTATATTAAAAATATCATTTTTTGACTTGGGGTGGTCTATAGGTAAAGGTATTCCTATTTGAGTGGTATTTTTTATGTCTAAAGGCAAGTTTCATGATAAATTCCCAATGCACAGTTTACACCTCAATGTAACTCTATTTACATAGGCAAAACTCTATTTTACATAGTCACTTGCCAAAGAAGGAAAATATGTTGTGATAAAGTTATGTTTTATTAAGTTAGCTGAGTCTTGGTATGAGTAGGAAGAAGATATTTTTTTTTAATAGTCTATTTGGAGACTAGGAACATGTTTGAAGTGCAAACAGACCCTATGTATATAATTAGGAACCCTATTTCATTAGTCATATGCTAAATAAAGGATGTATGTGTTTGGAAAGAGTATGGTTGTTGATTTTTTAAAGCCTTGATACAAGTTAAAAAGGATAACACGTTTTGTAAAATATCCCAATTAACATTTTGGAATCTTTTTTGAAGTGTTATAGACCATTGAATAGTGACACAGTCCTACCAAAGAACACAAATATCTATATTTTACATAGTTAAGGGATTAAAAGGTTTAAGGAGATATATGGTTAAGTTATGAAACTTCAAGGGAGGATTTAAGGAGATATATGGTGCCCAAATATGGGCTTAGTTCTTTTAGGTAACCTATATAATGTTCATACTAAGGGAATTTGTGTAAAAAGGTTGCAAGGAGATAGGGTCATTTTGAGCATGAAGAGTACAAGGGGATGATGGAGAGTGATTGAGAGGTTAATATGGAGAAATAAAAGTGTATTATGAATATTAGATATCATCCATGATATTAGGTTGTGTTCATGAGATCCTAAACAAGATATGGTGTGTTAAGCCATAAAAAAGAGTGACTAGTGTGAGGAAAGTGAGTGAGTGAATGTAAGGATATAAAATAATGAATAGAATGAGTGGTGATGATAAATTATAGGATTATATAATATATAATGTCATATATAAAAGACTCAAATGTGTTTAAGAAATAAGGACAATGAAAGGAGGCTATTAAGCCCAGTGAATAATTGAAAGACTAGATTGAAGATTGAAGCTTTAGGACAAAGCATAAAATTTGCAAGTTGAGACCAAAGGTGATAAAAAACAAAGCTAAGAAATTATGAGTTTAAATATTTTCCCATTTACCTCTACATCATTATGCTATTGAATCTGTGATTTGATTATATTTGTAATAAAATTTTGGATAGGTTCCTTGATTTCACTTTTATGGTGCTCTTGAATAAGTTCCATAAGCAATTATGGTGGTGGGGGGGGGGGAGGGGTTGAAATTCATTTTATAGGGTAATAATATGCAATGCCTTGAAATTTTACCACTTGATTAAAATGTATGTATTTAAGTCATCAATTCATTATAGGTGGTATTGCATAAATATTTTGTATCCAAGGGAATCATAATAACATACTGAAGACCCATCTTTTTGTTAAGACTAGAAATGGAGTATCCATTTTTGCTAAACCAACTTGACGAGGTAGAATTAAATTTCCAAAACTATATTGTGTATTCCCATTAAATGATTTAACTATTATGGATGTGGCTTGTAGATCTTACTTTTTGTACCCAAGACTATGAAGTATTGTTATTGTAGATATATTTTTTATTGATCCATTAGCAATCATAACATTATGTATAATATACTTGTTGATGTCTACTCAAATAAAGAGAGCATGACTATTTGATTCATCATAATTTACTTCACTATCATCAAAAGTGATTAATATATGTTGTGGTAATGATATTTTAAATGTACCAATAACAATATCTATTTGATGCCCATATGTCTTAGGAGGAGGATGCATATTGTGCAAATGATGTACTTATCAATATTTTTCATTTTATTTTAAACCATGATTTTGGAAAGAAGTACTAAAGATTTTGAATTTCTCATTATCATTATCTTATGGTCTTGTTTCTTATATGGGTGTGATTAGCTTAATAGTATAATATTTGATAATATTTTGTATCTTGTGAATGATATTTAACACTTTTTTGTGAAATGATCAATGCAAATATGGTAATCACAATATGAAATACTATCAAAGCCCTTACATAGAGGGTTGGTAAAATCAAGATTAAATAGAAGATGTAGAGATATGAGATTATAATCAATTAGATTTTATAACAAGATATGATGAGGTTTTGGTAACCTTGTGAATTTCCTCCTTGGTGGAGATGTCAATTGAAGATTATTTAGGGTTATGATATTACATTATTTTTTTAATTTTATTATTAATTATTGCTTTATTTATATTTGACCTAGTAATTAGGCAAATTCCTTCTATCTAATGAGCTAAAAAATAATGAGCAGATTGACAGCTTCAATAATAGGGTAAAAGAAGCTGGTTTGACCCTTGCTAGCCTCATCCAAGAGTGGAACACCCTACATTGGTAAACATAATCAACTATTTAGTACTTTGTACATTTAATTAAGCTAGACTAGACCCCTATTAAGTAGTCTCTAAAGATAATGGATATCCCCACACCTAACATACCCAACTTGAACCCTATCATTAAAATACCACTATAGGTACAAGGCCAAAAAAGGCCATGCATGATCCTCCTAGGTGATAGTGGATAAGGACCTAGCAATCAAATGAGGGAAAATCTCAAAGATAAAGTAGGGAGTTCCATAGAAGATACCTGAGGAATAAAAGGAAACACCAGAGGCCCCCCTCTTGATATTTTTTTTTTTCCATCCAATTTCTCTAGTTTTGGTACTCTATAGCTAGTTTTTGCTAACTTTTATTATTTAGCCTTGGTTAACCTGTTACTTTATTTTATAATACTTTTATGGTTCCTAGATCCTTATAAAACTAGGGTATTTACCTAATCAAATAAAAAGATTATTAGACCTAGTCATTTGGCTTAATTTGAGACTTGATATTTGATGTAGATGGAAGACATGGTGCATATTTTAGCTTATTCAATGTTATGAGCTAAAATTATTGTTCTTTGATTGTATGACATACCGCATCAAAGGATTTGAATATATCAAACATAGTTGATTTAGAGAGTGGTGCTAGCAAGCTTTGAGTGAATATATCTTGTATTTCATTATCTTCCATAAAGTTTTTCATGTTTTATAGCATGGTTTCTACCATAAAATATACTCATTGATTGGCTCCATTGAACCTTAATTTATTTTTGGAATGTTTACATAAGATAAATTTTCACAAATGTTGATGGAAAAGTGTGCTAATAATGGATCTATCAATAGGTTTAATGCTTAAACTAATTAAAGAGGGAGATCATAGAACCATTATAGATCATAATATTTGAGACATCTTGTAAATATCTTGGTTATTAAATTATCATTGTAAGCATAGTCAAATCATGTCTCATGGAGTGAGTGAAAATTATGTTTAGTATCACCTTTACCCTCATAAATTGGTATATTAGGTTCTACAAAGCCTAACCATATTAGATATATTTCAGCTGAAAAGTATTGTTAAGCAAAGTAGATATTTTATTTAGTGAGTAACTTTAGAAACACATTGCTATAATTGTAATACTTTAACATGTAACTCTAGAATAGTTTTATTAAAAGAGTATTAGGTGAGGTTGGAATATTACCTTGTGTGGTGATCAAGGGAGGTGTATATGATGCCCTTATATAAATAGATATGTTAATCTATTTTAAACCAAGTGATGTCCCCATAGATAAATAATTTGACATGTATGTAAATTTAGGGGTTGATATAGAAATATAAACACTAGTAGTAATTGGAGCATTAGAAGAAGTAGAAGTTAATTTATTTTTATCATCTCTTGTAATGTAGATGAATGAGTGAATTTTATATGGGTTGGAATAAAAATAGCTAGTGATTTTTTTTCATTAACATCATCTCATTTTTATGTATTATAAATCTCAATAACCATTATAAATTCCATCAATATGATGTGTAGTGGACCTTATAACATTTTGAATGTAAAAATATTCTTGTTCTCATCTCTTGCAATGTATACGAATGAGTGTATCTTATGTGGTTTGGCATTAAAATAGTTAGTTTTTTTTAATTAACATCATCTTAATTTTATGTATTATTAGTATCAACACCCATTATAATGTCCACCAATAAGATTTGTAGTGGTCCTTATAACATTTTGAATGTAAAACTTTATAAATATGTGTCTTAATTATGTTTGTGAATTAAGTAAGGCTTTAGTTGTTCATTAATCATTCTAGAATTTTTATGATGTTTGGATTTAATTAATGCACATATATAATATAAAATATCATGAAAAGTAATACAACACATAATACTCCCCTTAAGGGTTCAACAATATATAATTAGTAAAGAAAAGTAGAAAAGAGGCAATCTAGAAACCACCTAAACCTCATTGGTTTAAATTGAGTTTTTATGGGGCCTATAGAGGTAATCCAAGGGCATACGATGAAAGGTGTGTGATAAAATATTTCATTGGCTCTTTAATTAGAGCTTTATCTTTGAAACTTCTAGATGAAATTGATAATTAAGCAAAGGCTCAAGCTTTGAATATTGGAATTTAGATGGCTACAGTTTGTGGCATTACCACTTTAGAGATTGAAGGTGACTCTCAAAGTATGATTCAAGCATTGATTAATAAGAGGGTAAAATCCTAAAAAATAACTAATATCTTAGATATCATCTAGCCCAAGATGGAAAATTTTGATGCTTGGTCCTATTCTCATTACTTCAGGGAAAGCAATATTGTGGTAGATTTTCTTGTTAATGTTGTTATTGACCAATCCATGGAATTAAAAATGAACAACATCAGGGCTAGCTAGGAAGATTGTAGAAATTTTGATGAAATAGACATTTTAAAAATAATAGGAGTTTAAAGGAGTCTTCACTTTTATTTTTTTATTAAAATTTAATTTCCTCCTTTAATTTTGAACAAGGTATTTTCCATGTCATTTGATGATGTGTCTACATACTTGAGTTTCATTAGGCTTTGATGACAGAAGATTTTTTATTTTTGAGTGAAAAGACTTATTATTAGAAATCAAGGATCCATAAGATCTTTATCATGTGTATTAACAATTTGGGTTGGCTTTGCAATCAAAATGATCACAAGGTGCTTATTTTTTTGGGTCAAGCTATGGTTAGGTAGCCATTTTTGTGTGCATTTTTGGGAGATGGAGCAATTTTTTGGTGGAATCAATAGGGTGTTCATTGGTTTTAAATAAATCTAAGACTAAGGAAATGGGTTTTTTAGGCTTGATATCCTATATGAGACTATTCAATGTCTTTTGGATTATAATGGTGGAGGTGGTAGAATACATTAAGTAGGTTTTGGGGTTGGAAATGTTAGCAGTGAGAAATAGGGTAAGAGTCAATTCTAACCTAGCTTCCCTTTTCTCTAGTAATCTTTGTTTACTTTTGTCTAATTCAAAGGAAGTATAAAAATTAGTTGAATTATTCATTTGGATGGAATATAGATTCGGGATCTTATATGAGATTGAAACTCTTCATCTTATCCCATCTTCCACTCTTCCCTTTTCAGGTAGGGACTCGTTGGGTTACATTCCCTTGTCTATTTTCCACTCTTTATAGTCAAGGTTCTTGACTCTAGTTAATTTTACATAAGACGTGGATGACGTTTATGGGGATAAAAAGTTAGTGGTATGGAGAAAGAGTATTTACATTCTAGAATTCCAAGACTTATTGCAACCCATCCTAGGTCTGGAATAATGGCAGTATTTGAGAAACCATCTAGAGCATGTTAAGACAATCAAGTGGCTAGCTAAGGGAGTAGCGTAAGGGGATTTCAAGGTTCCACCTTGGTGGTGAGGTAAAAATTTGATGATTAAGGATTCAAAAATTACTCAAAGAATTTTGGTCTTCTATAAGGTGTAGGAGGTCAAGAGGACTAGGTTTGGGAAGGTGGTGGCTATGGCAAGAGCTACTTTAGAGGGAAAAGTACATGTAAATTGTGAAACTAATTTTAAAAAGTCTATTAATCCTAGAAAATCATGTGATTTTCTACCCAATAATGGAATTTTGGTTGAGTTATATATTTTGGAATGATTGTGTTTAATTTATTTCTTTTTGGCTCCTTTAGGATAGTTTGCAGTGTCTATAATAGCTTAAGAATATAAAGGCTTGTCTCCTTGAAGTTTGGATGGTTACTGTTGGAATTTTTTTGATTAAATAGTGAGTATTGGTTTTCCATGAACTTGAATCAGTCTGGTTATGATTTAGTCATTTTAACTTGACATTTTATAATGTTAATCTAGACCACTATGTTTTTTTTTAATATTATGTTAAAAGTGCCCAAGACCTGTTAATTCTCAAGCATCGATCCAAAAAAAATACAACATATAATATTGAACATTTAAAAAGTGTAAGTAATATACATTCATTATTATTATTTTAATATCAAAATTTTAAACTATTCAACAAGGATTAAGGGTGAACCTATTTAAGGGTGGGTTTGCTTTGTAAGCTCTCAGATATATTGATCATAGTCATAAATAGTAAACAAGGTCATGAGGGTACTAACTATGGAAGATTCCATATTTAACCTAGGCACACTATCCAATATCTATGGTATGTTGAGAGTAACTTCATAGGGCTAACTATTTATCAATGCACTACAAGAATAAATGGTTGAAGGCTTCATATGGTTCAAAACAAAACCTTATGTATTTTTAGTATACCATGAAGTACGTGGAAACTAAAATATGTGAATAGTGATATATCATGGCTTGATTATTAGGGTAGTGCCCCTCACATCCCAACTTAGGTAAAAATGAAGAGTGATTTTCCCAAAATGACAGTTCTTATAGGTTTGAAAACTATCAAAACATGATTTTTAAGAAAACAAGAGAAAAATAAAAATTAATTAGAAAACAAAATTAATAAATCAAGGGATAAAAACAAATCTTGGGTTCACAAATATGTTTTACCTTATTTTTAATTAAAAAATTTATAAATTTTAACATTTTAATAGGTTTAAAATAGAAAATATCACAATGCTAAAGATATATAATATTCAACTATTCTGATTTTGACAAATTGTTGAATATGGAAAACTATTGTTTTAGAAAACACTAATAAGAGATATATTTATCTTACACATGGATATCCATTAAATTTTATGATTATATAAAATATAAAATTACAATAATGTATGATTTTGTAGGTTCAATACTAGGCACAATATTAGAATTAGAATCTAGACAAGTTTGTTGTAAGTAAATTGTAATGGAATACATTCGATCCCATTGTCTCTAGACTTTTCCTAGTTGACTTTGATAGATGATAGTTAGGAATAATCAAAGAAAATATAAATATGTAAATGATATAAAAATAACAAGTGAAGAATGTTCTTGGGTATAACTATTGTAAGTGGAAAACCATAGAATGCTTGAGTCCATTGACTACAGACTCGCATCAGTTTACTTATGTAAACATTTATTGCAACACATGTATCTAATAAATGATATATAATATCATACTTTTAATGATACCATGTGTAAATCATTGTATTTATTATCTTACCTTTAAAACCCTAATGTAACTTTGATAGCTTTAAACCTTAAAAAAGGAGGGGAGTGTAATGGGTTGAGCTAACCTTAATCACTCCCTTGATGATTGACCTTTCCCTATGTATCCAATACTCCAAAGAGATAAGTCAATGCCATGTATTTATCCCACCTAGAGTGATTTTTATCCTTTAAATATATGTATACAACTATAAAATGGATTTGATACTTGAAAATGATGGCTTTTGATTTACTTTAGAATGATCTTGACTTGTCTTACAACTACTCCTTGTGAATGAAATTGAATTTAGAAAGACTAGGGAAGATTTTATCAATGTGAAATAGTGTGAATGATTGAGAGAAGTGAATACCCAGTGGGGGAAATGAATTACCTTTTATGTGTATTTATAGTATTTTTTCTTGACAATTTCCTTTAGTCAACCATGTCAAACATGTGAGAAAACCCATAATAATGTTTTGATTTTTGAAACTATTTGTGATCTAGTGTGGGATGTGGTAATTTAAAGTGTACAAGGATTAATTTCACTCCTATCCACATATCACATACTTTTCCATAAGGATAATATTTTTTTTTTCTATTGGAGATAGTTTTAAAGTGATTTTAGATAGGTTGAGCATTTAGCTTGGGAGTTTTGTGTAATAGTGAAAACAAACAAAGGGTCAATCTTTCATATAAATAAATGTCATCAAGGAATGGAGAATAAGATTCATGTATTTGTGCATAAGTCATGTGGTTTAGGATGTGTCAAGAATTAGAAATTTCAAGTACATTAGACCAAATCTATATGCCCTATGGGTGAAATTTTGATCAAATTTTTTTGTATTTGGAAAACTATTTTTATCCTTTAGAATATAAAAATTATTCCCATACTCTATGAATTATTTTACATTTCTACAAGATATAAAGTTATGTTACTTTATTCTAACTCCAAATAACTAGGATTTTTAATATATTCAAGTTGAAATAGGTAGAGTTTCTATAGGGCATGTTGGTTTTGTGGGCTCACATTTAGATTTATCCATTAATAAATAGTGTTGAAACAATGATTCATAACACTAATGATGGAGTGAAAACCATACCTATATCCCATTATCCCATATGTAAAGTTAGTTGTGTAGGTTCTTGGGGTGAATTTCTTACTAATGCACCACAAATAATAAATGATTAAAGGTTTCCTATGGTTAAGATTTTAAAATGTCTATGGGGGTTCTGATATACTTCAAAGTATTTTTTAAGATTAATTACATATGTGTGTGTGTGTATGATTTAACAATTTTAGTAATATTGGTGTATTATTCATAATTTAGTTAAAGGGTCTGAGTAGTAAAATCAACAAATAAATAGAAAATAATTAAGATACTAATTTGTGTAAATTAATTATAATTTAAATATTTTTAAAAATAGTAATAAGGAGAATAAAACAAAACTTATCTAGAAATTGATTAATCCAATTGAGATAGAGGCTAAAATTCACTATGCAAGACTAGGACACTATCACAAACTAAGATTTGAACTTCATTTTGTGATTTGATAGGAGTGATGAAATGAGATAATAGTGGCATTGACGTTATATTCCACCTCTTCTAATATTGTCTTGAGTATCTAAGCTTTCTAAGTTTTGTTCATCGTGTTTGTGTGACTCTATCTATACAGTTTTAATAGTTGAAAGTTTGTATAGCTCCTTATATAGTAGATTTTTTCTTCAAACCCTATTTTCCAATGTGATTTTACCAATTTTGAGCAATATGGGGGTGTTAGTGTGTGTACTATGCACTATACATGCTTCGCACCCTATGTGTGGGAACACTACCTACATACCAATACTCTGAAGAGGGATCAAGCCATATATAGTTCCCCTACTTGATGTGCTTTGTGTAATTATGTATATGAAAATGTAGAATGATAAATTGAATATAATTGAAGTGGTTATGGATTGATGTATGGATTTGAATGAGCTTGTAAGTGCGTTAGCTGGCTATATGCAGAGAATAGGGAAGATTTCCTAATTAGGTTTGCTTGTATTCTTGTTTATTTAGTGATATTTTCCAACCCTTTTCAAATGATCTTTGAATGGGATTTTATAAGGATCTATTGGTCATGGGTTAAATTTACTCACATTAGGACAACAAGGATAAGGATGGGGAACCAGAATAAATTGACCATTGAGGCCAAAAATGGACTTGGACAATAGTGTCAAAAGTATATAGGAGTGGCACTAGTGATATAGTCTTAGTGTGGTGTTATTGTCCTAAGTAGATAGGACCTGGGGGGATGGATCTATCATGGAAAGAGGGGTCTAGCTCAGTTGGGATCAAGTTTGGAAGGCTATATATGATTTAGAATCAATGAAAATATGCTTATGAGGGTCATGAGAGAAAGAAAGAGGGACCTAAGGGTTGGGTGTCATTAGCTATGCTTAAGTTACTAATTTTTGCATTTTATAAGACTACATTCCCCCCCCACCCCCACCCTTTATTTTAGTGATGCAGTAAAGTGAAATACTAAGATAAAGGAAGAATAGAAAGCATACCTAAACTTACATGTAAGGGTGAAGCTCATGAAACTATGTGATTCTAGGTGTGCATAGAGAGAGCATGTTATGAAGTATGAATCTACAAGAAAATAAAGAGTAGATCAGTTCTTACTAGATATGCTATATCTAAAATAAGAACATATAAAATTGGGTAAGAGAGAGAGGAAGAGAAAGGAATGAATACACCTCACTAGGTATGTAGACCAATACAAAACCTATTATGATGCTGAGTGATTTGAGTAATATTGGGTGTGATAAACCAAGAGTAATATCACAAACAGAGCTGAGTGATCAATTCCCTAGAAGTAGCTCAAGAATATAAAGGTTATTCCTTTGACTCCATCATCACCCACTAAGTGAATCTTGGTGATCATGCATGTGTTGATCTATGTTTAGATTATGTGTCCAATCCCTCTGAATAGATAGCTCAAAAATATAAAGGCTAGTTAGTCCTTTGGCTCCATCATTGTCTTGTGAAGTGAAGCTATAAACTGATACTAGTATAAAAGGTGTGTCATATGAGATGGCTCCTAAAGCCCATGAATTTACTATGCTCTAATAATGTTGTTGTGGATAGTTGAATGTATGTTAGAAACTAGGCCACTTTTGGCCACTCTGAATGATGGAGATTAGGCTTGTATCACACCTACTTTGAAAATGATGCACTAAGCTTATATGAAATCCATTCAAGAACTCTAGAACTCAAAAATTTAGAAATTAGGCTTGTATGAAAGCCATTCTAAAATGATGCCAACCATTTAAAAATGTAATAAGGCATGCAACTACTAAGAATGTCTAGTTAATACTAAATTTGAAAAGAAAATAAAATAAATGTGTCACACACATTGCCCCAAATCATTGGTGTCTGAAACATGGAATATGATATAGAAGTTATATCAACTATTATATATAAAACTAGAAGTGAGAACCATCATTTCATGCATGATTATCCCTATATCTACATTCTTTGAGTAAAAACATACTAAAAATTGCTGATTTTAAAGTAGTTTGAATGTGCAAAACTGTAACTAAACCTACTTTTATACCTATTTTTATAAAATCTAGTTTTTATGATATTTATAAAAGAGCACCAAAGGTGGACACTATTATCACTAACACTATTGTCTAAGGCTAAATCTGGTAACTATTCTAGATTATTGACCATCTACATAGTCTATTCTAACTATTTTGATGTCTGGTTCATATTCTAGGTATTATAAAAGTTGTTGTTTAGATCATTAAGAGATTTGATCTCTGAGGGAAAAAACCCCTATTTTTTTCCCCCTCTTCTGAGGGTAGGAATGAATATCTTGAAATGATTTCCCTAAAAAAAAGAGCCCTAAAAGTGTGTTATTCTATAAAGATACATGATATAGCAATGATAATCGACAAGATATCTCAAGATATAGCATGATTTGTATTGAGATATTGTTAGATAAATAGGGGTATGCCTAGATAGATATAACAATGCAATAACATGTGCAATATACTAAGCTAAAATGAAATTATGGTTAGTTATTAGTTGTTAGTTAGAGGGATGGATCATGATGTCCATCATGACATCTAAGAAAGAAAGATAAATGGATGGTGTGGATCATGGCATTACAAACAATGAGAAGAAAACAAGCAACAATCACATAAGGCAAGAAGAAAAAAGCATACAAGGGTGACCAAGGGGCCAAACAAATAAGGGACATGGGCACATTTCACTCAAACTAGAAAGCAAGCATACAAGGTATGTTCAAATGCCATATACACATATAATTGAGACAAGAAAGGTTGGTCTGGAAGCCACAATCATATAGATTAGTATAGACAAAGGACATTGGAAAATTTCCTAAGTCACATACATGAATAGAAGCAAAGGAGATTAGCAAATGTCTTAAAGCACATATAGGAGACAAATAGAAACTAAGAAATGCAAACAATCTAACTCTGCTAAGAAAGAAAAGAAATCATGTAGCTAAAAGTAAAATCACATCTAACTAATCAAAACAAGAGGGAAAGTATGTAAGACATGTTAGTAAAATACTAGGTATATGCTAAGAAATAAACAAGTGTTATAAACTAGTGAGTGTCGATAGAGTAATCTGTGTAAGCTAGTAAGCAATGTATATCAACATGATAACTAGAGTGTGTGGTGTAAGAATGACATAACCTAGATGGTGTAGTCATATATAATATGCCCCAAGTGGGTATATGTATCAATGTCTATCTTGATGTAGGAGTATGCCTCCTCAATGGCTAAAGTGAAGAAATCACATAGCTAGATGTTACTACACACACTCAAAAGAAGATCAAGTGAAGCATGGTAATGTAGATAAATCAACAAAAAATAATCATATAACAATAAATGTAAGTCTATCATACTGATATAAATTTAAAGCATGGATGATGCATACAATCAAAATATTTTATGTTTTTTTAATGTTATTTGTATGTTTTTGTATTTGGAAATTTTGTATTATTTTTGAATTTTTGATATATTTGAGCTATGTACAATCAATAATAAGAAACTATGTAAAATTAAGTTGGGAAAGGATGATAATAATTGATTAGTATCATGGGATACTCCCTATAATGGTGTTCTATAACAAACAAATGAATCATGTTGATTGTGAAGCATGAGGGAATGGCTGTGAATATGACTCTAAATATTCAAATTTATTATATGTATCTTGGTAATCATAATAACTTATATTGTTCCACTCATCATTATCATCTTGATTTTGAACCAATAGAATGTTTGTGCTTGATAAATTATGTATATAAATGATTTGCCTTAGGATTTTCAATAAATATCAAACCTTGGTGACAAACATTATTAGCTGCTAGAATAGGGGTAGTAATGCCTTGTGCATGCTTGCCCAACCCTTGACCCTGATAATCAAACTATTGTAGATATTTTTGACCAAACACATAATAATTTGAAAGATGAGTCTCATTTTGGAGAGGTATATTTACATATTTTTCATGCTTTACCTATGCCTATGTACTATTTCTTACTCTAATTTTGATTTTTGATCCTTTTGTTATTTTGAATTATGATTTGGTAACCACTTTTATACTATTTTTAAATTTGACCCTTTGGGAATATGTTCCTATGTCACTATTGATTACTTGCCTAATTTACCTTGTATATGGTCCTCATTGGCAATTATCTATTGTATATGTTATTTCAATGCAAAACATGAATCTGTGTGATGTCCACGCATACTATGATATGCACAATAATATCTAGATCTTTTCACTAGATGTAGAAGAGGTAGTTTTATCAAATTAAATTTAATAATTTCCCTTAGTACCTCACTTAAACTCTTTTTTTATATTTCAATGCTTTTTTAATCACTAGTTATAGAGTCACTTTATTGTGATTTTATTGTTTGATATGTAACATTGCTTGCAACCATTTGACTAGGTGAAGGTGCATATACATGATTGACACTAGGGTGAATATGAGGTTTTCTATTATAATCTAATGTTCCATTTTTTTTATATTTTTATGTAATAATTTATTCTACATTTTTAAATCTAAAATTAACTTTCTCATACTAGTGATTTGATCCCTTAGAGTCTCACAAGTGCAAACCCTAGTTTCTTCTGATTGAACATGTAAGCACATATGTTGAAGAGGTTTTGAAGAAGATATATGATGAATGTATGAATTAGGAATAATATTATTGTATGATTCACCTTTTTTATGGGTGATATCATGGACTTGGTTAGAGGGAAATTAGTTATCATGCTCTTGAAGGAGAGGAGGAGAAGGGATTTCTTTCCTCTACATGAAATATGACATTGAAACAAGAGTATCAAAGGAGGCATATAAATATAGGTATAAACCATGTATATGGGCTAAAATACATGTAAGTGGAGTTATAAGTTGTATATCATAATGATTATAGAGAACATTCCACATGAGAGATATAAAATAAGGGATAGAGTATCAAACTATGCATTGATGCATAAAGAACTTTGACATGTGTTATGATATGTCTAATATGTGTAGCAAGATAGACTTGAAAATTTTTACATATGAGAGATAGAGAGTGAAAGGTATAGAGCATGAAATTATGCATGAATTCATAAATATCTTTGACTTATGACATAATATTTTTAACATGTTTAGAAAAATAGAGTTGGACATTATTCCTCATGAGAGAGAAAGATTATACAAAATAAATATTGAAAGCTTTTGTAATTTGAGTGATAAATGTTGTAATATCATCCTTTATTATTAAAAATAAGCATGAAATTCAAATAATGAAGCTTTTCACTACCATATGATAAACTTCAACATTCATGTAAATGATAAGACCAATGATGGTCTCCTTAATATTAGCAAAAAATGTAAGAAAATTTTATAAACAAGGGAGATCCATTTCTAAAATATAATTTTATAATTTAAGGTGATATCTCAAAATTAGTAGGACCTATTTTATGTAAATAGGGTTTGAAAGATGATTAATTTGAAAATTACTAGGAAAATTTGAAATTTAAAGTGAATTTCTGAGTTAGGTATGCAAGTAAAAAATCAAAAAATTATTGGAAATTTTGTGATTTAAAGAGACCTAGAAGATGTAACTAGGGTTTTGAAAAATAAATGTTTTTGAAAATATCTATTTAATTTTAAAATTTAAAGTGAATTTCTAATTTAAATATGATAGTAAAAAATTACTAGGAAAATATTGGGACCTAGTATGGGAAACTAGGGTTTGAAGGAAAATCATTTTAAAATTACTATGAAATTTTAAAATTTAATGACAATTTTTAATTTTAATATGTAGATAAAAAATAATAAAAATATAATAAAAAATAGTAGGAAATTTACCCTAGGGTTTTTAGGGTTTTATGCACAAATGAAGTAAGTTAGGTTCACCAAATGATTTAACAATTTTGGGCATATTGGTGTCTTATTCATAGTTTAGTTAAAGGGTCTAAGTATTAAAATAAGTAAGTAAATAGAAAATAATTAATCTACTAATTTTTTTAAATTAATTTCAATTCAAAATTATCTAAAAATATTAATAAGGAGAAGAAAATAAAACTTAGCTACAAATTGATTGTCTAAATAAGATAGAGGCTAGAATTCACTGTGTAGGACTGATCCACTATAACAAATAGATATTTGAAATTCATTTTATGTTTGGATAGGAGTGCTAAAACTGTATAGTAGTGGCATCGGTTCTATATTCCACCTCTGTTGCTATTGTCCTAAGGATCTAAGCTTTCTAGTTTTTGTTCATTATGTCTGTGTGACTCTATCTATGAAGTTTTGGCAACTAGATGTCTATATAGTTCCCTATATAGAATATTATTTCTTAAAACCCTATCTTCCATTATTATTTAACCAATTTTGAGTAATATGGGGAGGGTTAGTGTGTTTAAGATGCACTGGATGTGATTCACACCTCATGTGTGGGCATGTTAGCTACATACCAATACTCTGAAAGGGATCAAGCCATATGTAGTTCTCCCACTTGATGTGATTTATGAAATTATGTATATAAAAATATATAATTCTAAACTATATGTGATTAAGGTGGCTAGGGACTGGTGTAAGGATTTGAATGAGCTTGTAAGTGTGTTGGTTAGCTGTATGCAAAGAATAGGGAAGATTGTCTAAGTAGTCTTGTTTGTATTCTTCTTTGCTTAGTGATATTTTATAACCCTTTCAAAATTATCTTTTAATGGCATTTTATAGGGATATATTTGTCATGGGTTGAATGTAAATATGGGGAACTGGAAAAAAATAACCATTGGGGCTAGAAATGGACTTGGAAAATAGTTCAAAAAATGGATAGGAGTGGCACTGGCACTATAGTCCTAGTTTGGTGATATTTTCCTAAGTATAAATTACTTGTGGGGATGGATATATCATTCAAATATGGGTATGGCTCAGCTAGGATCAAGTCTAGAAGGCTATGGATGACTTAGAATTAGTGAAAATATGTTTATGAGGTTCATGAGAGCAAACAAGAGGGACCTAAGGTTTGTCTGTCATTATCCATGCTCAAGTTACCAATTTTTGCATTTTATATGACTATTGTGTGTGTGTGTGTGTGTGTGTGTGTGTGTGTGTGTGTGTGTGTGTGTGTGTGTGTGTGTGTGTGTGTGTGTGTGTGTCTAGGCTACTATAGTGATTGGTCAAATCCCACCTCAATCCACACACATAAATCATGTGATATTTTAAAACCACCGACACAAGGTTTCTAACCTAAAAAATTAATTAATTAATACCCAAAACAATTGGTGGGTTTTAGTGAGGATGATTTAGTGCCACTAAATCTTAACCACTTTCTAGTTCACTAATAGTACTTGAAAAATTAAATATTTATGTTTCTTATTTTTTCAATAAATCTTGTGATAAATTAATAGGAAAACCTATGGGTGTTGATTTCATGAATTAGAATATTTGAACCAATATATATGTTTCTCTATTACAACGGAGTATTATTTTAGCAATGGTCTTAAAACTTTCATTGATTCCATTGTAAATTGTGAAAAATATCTCAATGTTTTTCCATTCAAATAATTTATTTGTGTAGACCTAAATAACATCAATGACCAATGGTCTAAATATATTTATAAATTATATTAAATACTATGGAAAATAAAATGGGGGAAATCCATGAATTCTAAACAATAAATAAAATAATTTTATCACTTCAATTGTGGAGAACAAAACATACATAAAAATAAGTTATTTAAATACTGGTATCAAATCTAATTTTAAATTTATAAGATGGTGGGAAGTAAGGTCATATGCCATTTTCATATTAAATTTTCAAAGCATTGATTTCTATGCTTATAATAAAAATATGAGTTAATAATATATGATCTATTTTAAAGAAGAATCTATTACACAAATATAATTTTACACATTTTACAAATAATCAATTACTATTTATGACTATTTTACACTAAAAATATAGATTAGGGGATCTAAATTTAAAGGGGATAGAGATATCCTAGGGCAAAAGGATGATAAACTATCTCTATAGTAGGCCAATTAATTATAAAACTTTAATAGATCATATACTAAATTTATTATGCTAAGTCATGATAAAAATGGAAAGTAAAGTTATGATATATATTACAATGATAATGAAAAATATTACTTATCTAGTTTTGATGCTAATATAGATCTAGATATAGAATAGGTAGGAAGTATATTGGAATATTATTATAGAATAGTCACCAAATTCTAGAATAAGTGCCTCTCTAGCTGTAACCACTTACATCAGCTTAGGATATTATGTTGAAGTTAGTGTTTGGATTGGACATAGGTGTCATGTATGGAATACATGTTGAAATAGGATGTGACAACCTATATGCTTCTAGGTTTTTCATCACTTTTGATCTCATGCATTCATATCTATGTCATGGACTATCACTCATTGTCAAATAGTAAAACCCTAGTTCTTCCTCCTCATAATGGTTATGGGAGAGATGGGTTAGTAGGCACACAATGTCAAGTTACCCCAAATATCCATCTATTAATGAGCATTTTCTACATATCCAATACTCTTAAGAGGACCTCAAGCTTATGTAGTTCTCCCCTACATTGACTTTTATATGAATCATCAATATGTGGAAAGCAAGTATAATAGTGACCTAGCTTGTAACTTAGAAAATCAAGTTCTTGGGTTGTTAATTTAGTACTTCAGACTTATGTATGTATTATTCTTATGATTGATATTAGAAAAGGATAAAATATTAAATATATTCTCTATTGAATGTTTTTTATGAGTTCATTGGTCTATGGTAGGTGAGGAATGCATGAGGGTTGATCTTATATTCATATCAATCCCTTTGGAGAATAACTCACATTAAAACACTTAGGCCAAATATTAAGATACATTTCATTTGAAAATTAAATGGTTGTAATCACTCAAAAGTAGTATTTGAGTGATAAGAGTGATACTTGAGACTACCTATCCCTAGCTTATCACTGGACCTATCCTAAAACCTATTATCACATTTATCCAGCCTTTGTGTCATCTAAAAGCATCACTAGTTAGCCTTAAAGTAGTCATAGACCCTTATTTCCTAATCCTGGCCCTTCATGCCTAGTGTTCTACCTACTAGACACTAGTTTCATAATAAGAACACTAATTCCACATGGCACTAGTGTCCCCAAAATGGCACTAATATCCATTGCCCTATCTTTTCCCAAATGGATATCTTTTCAAAACTAGAACCTCTTAGGGTCATCCTAGATCTCTTTTATCACCTGTACAAGCATCAAAATAGTATAAATACATGACTTTTAGCCTTCTAACCACTAGATGGAAATTATATGAAAAATACACATTCAAACTCAAAATAATTTGTGCATAATTAAGGTTATATATCCATATTATTCCCTACTTTTGCATACTACTATCTACAATAGCCCTAAGCTCATATTATCTAGATTTCTAGTCTCAAGCACATTCAAGACACTCAATGCCACTATCAAACTATCATCACCTACACTTTCAATATCACTTAGGTGGGGATAACTATGTTGGAATTGATCCCTCCTCAAAGTATTGGTATGTAGGTAGCTCTCTTCACATCAGGATGGTGAGGATGTCCAGCCTATCCTACTAACAAACACACTTTTTAGCTCATATCAACTGGAAGCCCTAGTTATATGGAAGATTAGCATTTTTAAAATAAATTAGTCATTACAATTAAGATGTAAGATTTTATGACTCATGCACGTAGGAATATACCTCATATATCTATACACAATTACACCCATAAGCTTGAGATATTTATATATAAGACACTACCACCAATATTAGGACACTACCGCCACTTTTCCAATAATGGTGCCACTGTCTAATTATTTCAGTATTATCCAAGAGGGGTTATAATAGTGGTATCCAATTTAAGACAATCATACCAAATTCCATCTCATTTTCCATCACCTAGTTCATTTGTATCAATTATTTTTTAGCTAAGTTATTGCTTTCACTATTTATTATTATTTTTAGAAAAGTCAAAGCTAGTCAATTATGTAACAAATCAATGGTTGCATTTATTGAATATTATTTACCTAATTTATTCTACTCATCTCTTTAAAAAATATAGGATTTACATTCACTAAGTCCTAAAAGTTTAAAACATTTAGTGAACCTGACTTACTTCGAACATTGCTTAAACCCTAACCCTAGATGCTCTTAGGATTTGTATCCTTTTTATGTCTATGCTTAGATATTAGTTTCAAAATCACATATTTTATTTAATTTTTTTAATATTACTTAGATTAAAATTATTTAAAGGTTAAAAATATACTATAGACATAGAATTCCTATCACTATTATGTTGGAAGCAAAATCCTATGATAATGCACAATCTGGGCTAAAATCACTAAAACACGCTAAATAGTTCAAACTTATCATGTACAAGTGCTAATTTAGGCTATTGTATCCATAAATGGGGCAATGAATTTTATGTGATTATTATCTTTTATTAAATCACTTCAATTCAAATTACAACCATACAAAATGACACTCTTGACCACTAAATTATTCTAGTTTGCTAGCACACATCATGTGCATGTGTTATTTTTCATCCATAATTCCCTAACTGGGGTATTATTTTGTATGCAACTAATACCTTCTTCTGATTATACTCCAATCAAATTAATACTTTGTAAAATGACATTTTCAAACAAGTTGATTAAGTGTGTAAAATATTTCCAAATAATTGTAAAAAAATTAACCAAATCTACTTAAGCAAATTAAATCAAATCAAGATCTAACTAAAAAATCCATGAAATTTATTGAAAACCTATTTATTTTTAATTCATTCCTCAAATATACATCATCCCAAGACATCATCAATGGAATGGTATCTATAGACCATTAATGGAAAAAAAATATCAATAGTAAGCTCTCCCATGCCTCATTAATTCCCCATTCTTATAAATATTAATGGGAATATTTATGGCTTGTCCCTCTAAAATTGAATTGATCCATGGCCACACATCTTGATCTCAAGATGGATGGTCATGGTTGATTCTAAACATTTTTAGAAAGCTATAAATACATGGCCTCACCATTGATTAAAGAGAACTTGAATTGTGTAATGCTATAATGCAAAATTATCTTCACAAAGCTCCACCTATTTTCAAAAATTGATCATATATATCAGCCTAAGCCATTGGTTCACTAGGAAGTGATGGAGGAGCATGTTACTCGTCATTGACATAGACTTGAAGCACCAAATCTATAGAAAAACACATTTTTTGGCTGCTCTTGGAAGGAGGGATGTTATTTAGAAGGTTTGGTAGTATTCATTATTTAAATAGCTCTTAGAATTCATTAGAAATAACCTATGAGGGAGTGGGATTGATGTTTTATTATCTATCTGATTTTTTATAGAGATTTTCTTGACGAACGCATGGACTAATGCATATTATAATCCTACTATACATTTTATCACACCTGGTGGGACTCAAACCTCACATAAGTATTTATACCTTATAATTTTACATTTAGACCCTCTTTAGAAGCTGTTTTGTACTTATTTTTCTCTCATTTTATATTTAGATGGATATTGAGACAAATGGAAGGATCGACCTATAAAATGGAAGTATCACTTTGGAAGTTGATGGGATCAACCTGAACATCAGCAAGATCACCCTATGAAATGGTAGGAGCATATCTATGAAAGGTAGGATTTATTTTATCCATTTTTATATACCTATGTTTTACAAGATCAGTGAGATCAAACTACTAATCAGTGGGATTGCTTTTTAGAATGGTGAGAATGCACTATGTATTGGTGAGCTCACTCTATATTAGTGAGATCAGCCTATAAAATGATGAGATCACTCTAGGCCAGAAACTAACATATGACTATTATTTTATTTTTATGAATTTTTAACATTTAATTAGGAATTCCCTATACTTCAATGTGATCATTGTGTTAATCAGTGATATCGCCTTATCAAATGGCAAGATCATAAACCAGTGTTTCCCTTGTTCTATCTTTCAATGAGATCAATCTATAAAGTGATATGAATGCACTGTGGAATGGTGATATTGCACTAAGAAATGGAGGTAATGCATTAATGAATGGTGGGATCTATTTTATACATGTTTTTCTACCTATGTGTTTTACAAGATTGATAAGATTGAATTTCTAATTAGTGGGATTACTCTATAGAATGGTAAGAATGCACTATGGATCAACGAGTTCACTCTACATATTGGAAAGATCAACATGTAAAATGGTGAGATTAATCTAAAACATAAATTGATAGGTGACTATTATTTTATTTTTATCATTTTAGCAAGAACACCCTATATTTTGGTGGGATCTCCCAACTAATCAATGATATCACCCTATCAAATGGTGAGATCACAAATAAGTATTTCATTTGTTCTATCTTTTAGCGAGATTGATCTATAGAGTGGTAGGAATTCACTATGGAATGATGAGATCATTTTTTCGAATGGAAAGATAGACTTGTACAATAAAACAAAGACTTAAAAAAGTAATCTATAAGGTTTTCTAACAAGATCACACCTTGATTTTAGAATTTTAACATCTTTTTTGTAGGATTTAAGTTACTTAGTCTCTATTTCATAAAAATTCAAAAGCAAAACTTCATTCATACTTCATTTTTATGTCATAAAAAAAAACTCTTACATTATCTTAATACTCTTAAGAGTTTTATTTTTATGCTTGTTTATTAAAGTGTTTGATTTTAGAAAAATGATTATTGCACATATGCTCTCCCCCATTCCCTTTAGGTAACTTGGGTGACCAAAAGTGCTCATTATTTTCATTTCGTTCCTTATCCAAAGACATTAAAATAAATATGGTAAGTCCCTCCTCAAATCCATATGGTTTGGGTGATCTTAAAATGACCATAAAGTCTTTTCATTTGTCTTTATTTTTATGTACTTTAGCTTGTGAGTGGAAGTTCATCACCTCCTCATAGGTTCTGTAGGAAATAATTGACCCAATAATTCATCTCCTAGAATCATTTCAACCCCACTCTATGTTGGTGTATATAAATTTAGGGTGACCTACTTGAATGCTTGTTTTGAGTAGTTAAATCAAGTTTTGTTAGTGGTTATCGACATCAGATTATAAGGGTAACTTGGGCATCGCACTACACTAATTAATTGATGGATGTAGTGGTTTTGAAAAGGACAAAACATTTTTATAACAATTTTTTTGATGTAGATCCAATTTATGTGATAATATTTAGTTTTATCCATATTTAGGACCATCTAGATGTATGAAAATTTAGTTTTAGAACAACCCCACTTACCATGAACATATTATTAATTTAGGGTGAGTAGCCCAAATTTTCATGTCACCATACAAAATCTTGAGAGAATAGGGGGTATAAAAACCCTAATTCTCATTTTATTTTATGTTTATATTAATAAATAAAAATCATCTCAAGATCACATATATAGATAGAATTTGAAATTATCATGCAACCTTCTCAATTTTAGGATTTAAGATGTTACACTTAGGTGTGTATTCCATTTTATGCTTTACTTGCTTGGTATTTTTGAGTATAAATTTTTTTTATGCAAAATCCAAAGCACATAAAGAAACCAAACACTTTGTTATATACTATTCTATTTGAACAAAGAGGCATTTTGTTGACAAAATTATAATCAATTAATACCTTGTTCAAAACATCATTCAAAATAGTGTGTTTTTATTTTATGACAACATTATTATGTTATCCATTTGAGTATAGAACATTTACCCACTTTGAAAAATCTCAAAGCCATTCATTTTTTTCTAAATTCAAAATCTCACCTTTTTAATTTATAATCCAAGGTGCTATTGGTTTACCTTTTGCACTTGGTTTGAGTAACTTGGGTACAATATCCTATTTAGATTGAAGGTCATTACCTAGACTCATCATAAAAAAATTTATTGTGGACATGGATTATCTTGTGTTCACTCATGCTCTAAGTTCTTCGACCATTTTACATCTTGTTACCATATGGCACCATTGTGATACCCATTTAGTCTTGGATTTATACTTAGGAGCTCTTATGTTAATTCACATTTTTATCTTCTTGGTTCACATTTTTATATTCCTTATCAAAAATACCTTCTTATAATTTTATAGTCATAAATCATCATAGTTGTATCTATATTTTATGGTATTGATGTATCTTTGACGTAAATTTATTATGGTATATTACACTTTAGGTTTGAAAGTTATCATACCCTCTTATAATTTGATGATTTCAACCCATAAAAGTTGAGTAAATTTTTAACCACTTTATTTTAATTATGTGGTACTACACAACTTATTTTAATATAGTCTCATCTTACCTTATCATCTATTTGAATAAATCAGAACACTCTTTTTAAAAATTTGAAAAACACATTTCATATCTTAGAAAATGAGGGAAATAGTCTTCTAAGTATGACACAAAGGTATACTTGTAGTGGGGTCTTGTATGGCCCTAATTATAAGGAAGAGAATTTTTATGATGGATAGGATAACTCTATCATGTTTGAAGATATCCCAATAATCATAGGTCTAAATAAGATTATTATGAACATCATCCCTTAGAAGACAAAGATGAATCCATCCTAAGGTTGATAGAATAAAGTGTTAGGTTACCTCTAGATTTCTTGATGGAATAATTACACACACTTATTAGGGTAGAAGATAAACAACAAGAGAGATCTCTCACTCACATTGAAAAATATAATATTTCTTCTTCTAGCAAGGGAAAAGAAGCACTCATAGAGTCTACTCCCAAGGATCAAGATCTTGATACCAATATCAATAAAATCAGTCAGTGATTTGTAGAACAACTTATCATAGACTTAACAGACTCTTTAGATGTAACTTAGATAGAAAAACATGCTTCTAAAGAGTAAAATAATGTGATAGATCAAATGCATCATACCCTAGTTGAGCTGACATCTATGATAGGTCTTGGCATTTCATCTGAGTAGAAAAAACCTAAGGATGTTTCACAACATGTTTCACTAGATATAGAACATACATTATTCAATCACCAAGAGGCTCTTGTCCCTTTACAAAACCAAGGGATGAAAAAATCAACACATATTGGGTGTATTGTTCAAAATACTTTGGCAAGTCCCTCCCAACTATTACATCATTTGGTGAATTGATTGTAGCCTCCTCAAAACCAATATTATACTTATATTTCAAAGCAACAAATTTTAGGGAATGTTTATCAACCACCTAAAAATCAATGATTGGGATACTCAAATTAAGGAGTAAACCTAAACAAATTATTATATTATAAGGTTTATATCCCTAAAAAAATAATGCAATAAGGGAACATACCAACCTAACAAAACTATATTCTGCCTATAATTAAACTAAACATGCAAGAGTGGAATTCGATGAAGAAAATATGGTCAAGGCTAGATATGGGAAATCAAGTTAATAAATATAAGTTCGACAAGATATGTCCATATTTATTCAACTTAATTATTCAAGTCCCTTTCCAACCTAATTTTGAGGCACCCAAATTTGATAAATATAAAAGGAAGTGTAAACATTGAGAACATATCCAATCCTTTTTCATATTGTGCCAAGAGGTAGCCTATAATAGTGTTTATTTGCTTTGCTTGTTTCCATGAAGTTTGGTTAGACAAGTTTTATACTAGCTCCTCAAATTACCTAAGGGATCATGGCAGATTGGAATGATTTATTTGAATTTTTTGTTAACCATATCTACAACATTGAATATGAGTTGAATTTGGTCAACTTGTGCAACGTAAAACAATAGGATGGAAAAAGATTCACAACATATCTACACTAATGGAGAGCATTATCTATATGATTTCAACACAATTTTTTAGATAAATAGATGGCTAATATTTTTGCACAAAAATTACACCCTAAGGTGGCTTATAATCTACGACTTGCTTTTGCAAACATATTCAATAAAATCATAGACAAAGGTGTATATATTGAGAAGGCACTCATAATTAAGGGCCTTATCAAGATTTATTCATAGGGTCAAACATATAATTAGACCCAATAACCTATTCAAGTTATTGCTATAGAAAAGCCTAAAGGGTTTAACAAAAATAAGAATATGGTGGGAAATAAGATGACATAATCTAGACATGTGCAAATAGTGTAGGATTTACCATCTCCAAATGTGTAAATAGCCCCACCTAACCCATCAATCACATTGTAAAATGATCCTCCATGAAGGGCATTCAATAAATATAGAGTATACAACAAACTAGGAGAGCTTGTTGAGGCCATGTTCCAAAATATCATAGTAGTCAACCTGATTGTGTGGCCTATACCACAGCCATTTCTTGAAGATCAACCCAAACCTGATTAGTATTAGGAAGATGATTTTTTTAATTTTCATTATGTTATCAACCATGGTGTTTACTGATGTGTTCAACTAATACATCTTATTGAGGACTTTATCAAAAGTGGTGATATTGAAGTGAAACACATGACATGAAATAGTAATCAGGATATGGGCAATTATAAAGACCCATTTCCTAAACACAATCAATATCCATCAAGAAATAATTAGAATCAAGGGTAGAACCAAAATCAACAATCATAAGGCTATAATCTTAATCAGCATGATCATAATCAGGATCATAATACCCATGATAATAACCTAGTTTAAAATAACATGCCATATTATTATAATAGCACCATGAGATGTTTTTCTATAAATCATGTTACTACCATCACCATCAAAGTTCATGAATCATTTAATGCTTCTCAAAGTACTAGACACCCCATTATAGGGTCAATACCCTCCTCTTCAAGTAACATCACATAAATTTTAAGCAATTACATTTCACCTTGATTTCCATGGGTTGCTATTTTTGAACCCCCTTCTTCTAGTTATAATGACTCCCTACCAGCTCAAAATTGCAAAAACACAACTAGACACTTGTGAGTCACCATCCAAAGCCCTTTGCCTTATTCTTCTAATTATAATATAACCTTGTCAAATCTAGATTGTGCAATCACAACTAGACACTCTTGAGCCACCCTCTAGGGCATTATTCCCTCTTCTAACCCTAGACCAAATGTGAACACTATGTATTCAAATCTAAAACTAAACACTATACCAATCAAGGCTAAACCCTCTCATGTTTTTTTTGAAAAATTGTATAGTATCTCAGACCAACTAATTAAAACCCTTGCATAAATTTCTATCTTATATCTTTTGTGTATGTCAAAATTCCAAATAACTATTTTGAATGACTTCCTACAATAGTCCATTATTCCCCAAGACATTAACCCTGAATAATTCCAAAAACGTGTAAGGAATTTATATTATTTTTGAAAAGTTAAATTAGACTAGAGATATATGTCTACTCTTATTCTTATTCATAATAACCCCTTGCACATTGAGTTTTTAGACACTAAAAAACTGCACATGATAGTTCTAGATGTCAAACTAGCCCTACGCCACATCAAGACCCCCTAGGGACTATCCCCTAACTTGTCAAACCCAAACCTAACTCACCTTGACTATCTTTGACCAAATTAAACTTTTGACTTACTGACTACTAATGGTCACCCTAACCACCAACGGTTAGGCTTAACCATCAACGATCATCTTCCAATTGCATGAATAGTTAACTCCAATCAACTCTAGCTTGCCTTTTTATATTTAGCTTATCTAATTCATGTGTGATCTAATGCATGAAAAATCTAAATTTAAATACCTTGTTAAACACCTTGTTGAACTATTAATTTACCTCTCCTTCCTATAAAAAGAGAAGAGGAGGAAGTGAAATGATCATCAACCACATCTAGAATTAAATTCTCTTGCATTAGTACTTTATTTTGCAAGTATTATTATAGTGAACCAAAAAGTGTGACAAAGATCTGAAGTGTTGTCATCAATCAACCAATAGACAATTATCGTTACTCTTCCAAAATTGATTTAGGCTCCACCAACAAGATTCTTCAACCATCTTTAGTTCATCAACCAACAATCTAAGCATATATTTTCAATAATTAGTTTACTTTTTTTCTATTTTGCAAACAACCTAGCCCAAACCCACTTTCTATAATTCCATTATAAAACCTTGTTAGACCAATTTATTGAACCAACCCAGAGCCCATAGTAACCATCGATAGTCACCCTGACCACTAATAGTTTATCCATAATTGTTGATAGTTTCCAACCACTGATGATTACCTTAACCACCAATGATCGCCCCAACCATCGATGGTCACTCTATGATAGATAAATAAATAGCAAGTTATTTTCTCCCACCAAACCTTAACCAAATCCAACTTTCTTTCCCTCTCCCTGATCACAGAACCTCATCCTATATTTTGGGCCATGCCTGATTCATTTAGCACTAATATCCACTCATTTATTTCTATAATTAGTCAAACTCACCTATTTATTTTTTCAATCACTTCTTGTATTTAATTTTTAGTACCTTCTATTATTTATGTAAGTAATTTATCTTTTGAACTTGATTGTTTAAAAAAAAATTATTGATAGCTTCCAAGGAAGCTTGTACTTCTGAGATCTAGCTTGCTCGGTAGTCCAACCTACTATATAACTAATCAACCATCTCTTTAGTGATTTCTTATATGCAGGTCATTCCTCCCAAGATAAAGAGGAGTATCTATAACCATTTGGATCAATGCATGCAAAACATATCAAGTTATACTGACCATACCCTTTTTAAGTTTCTTCTCTCTTTCTTCTAAAGAATATAAGTGACAATTCACTAAAACATTCTAGCACACCTGGTGGGAACCTTGAGTTTTTCTTAGGTTCATAGTTGCATCTAGGTGCTTCTTTTTCTTGTCTTTCTACTCATAAAAAAAAATCAAAATTTCATTTTGGGCTTAAAATTAACTACATCCATTATTTTCTTGCTTATTTTAGATCACATATCTTAATTAATCAAGTAAATTAGTCATAACTTCACTCTTATCACACACACAAGACCAAACCACTTACACCTAATCAAGCATAAAAACATTGACTCAAGGCCCGACTGGGATTTCATCAACTAGCAGTCACCTTTCTTGGCTATCCTACTTGGATTTCATCACCAAGGGGATAACCAACTCAACTATCTAGTTGAGTATAATCTCTATCAATCAGTATATCTTGGCTAAGCACCCAACACCCTTATCATTGTAGTGTGTGAAGTGAGGGGGTGGGCCCCAATATCAAGCCACATACTGATTTCCAATACAGATCTATTTGAGATCCTAAACACAATCTAAAACCAACCATAGACTTATTTTATAATACCCACTCTACAAGCTAATTTGAGTCACACAATTCTAAAATATTAAGGCATAAGCCATAAGAGAGACTAAAAAGAACCTTAGGATTTAATGTGCTTTAGTGTGTGTTTTGTTTCCTTGAATTTTTCTTGTATTCTCTTTGTTTGAGTTGTGAGATTAATTATATCTCGTTCTTTCCATTATCTACATGGTTTTAATTAAGAAACTAAGCAAATCAGATTCCACCTCCTAATCATCCATCTTCCTCTTCTCCTTCATCCATAGAGTACATCTCAGATGCAAAGAGTTCTCCCCATCCTTATGGAAATCCTACCATCCCTTAAATAGTTTCCCAAGGTGATGCAAAATTTTCCACCTTTATAGATATCAAACCCCATAGCTCTTCAACACTACCTTAACATCATATCTCACCATACCCCTACTTCAGTTCCACTATTGACCCACCCTATGGCATGCCATCCCACCTTATGGGCAACACTTATGTTTCCACCATCTCCACCTAACCTTTAGTCACTCAAACATCCTCCTCTACTAGTAACCTCACTGATACCATTATCCAAAACCAACCCACTCAACAAAGAAACACGCAAACACCTTATTACCCAACTAATAACCCTATTATTATAGGATCAACCCAACCTTTGGGCACCAGTGCTTCCATTACCATAGGAGTACCCTCTACTAGTGTCACCACCATTCCACTTATTTTCAACCTACCTACCTCCATTCCATTTCAGAGCTTGGTGGTTCCCACACCTTCTACCCTTCCACCCATTAGTACCAAAGTTACCATCTACCCTCTATCTACTAACCCAACTATATCTCCTACCTACCCTGCATTAATCTCTCAATAGGTGCCCATAGTACAAAACTTGAGCTACATACCTAACCCACAAGGTCATGTACCTCTACCTTCCACCTAACCACATATCTCCATGTATTCATATATGGCATCATCCCAACCACCCATGTCCACATACCAATATGTGGTAGCTTCTCAACCCCCCACTAGCTATCCATATATTACATCTACCCAAACCCAACATAATCTATCCTAAAACTATAGGGGTGTATAACCACAAACCAACCTTATAAAAATGTTAATAGACAAAATGACTACTTTGGAGTCATCTATCTTTGTGTCCCATAACCTCTTATCTTACAACCAAATCTATAACAAACCAATTCACCCATCTGTCCCCATTCGACCTTATCCTCCTCAATGAGAACTTCCAACATTTTCAAATTTCTAGAGCAAGGAATACCCTCAATAACATATATGAGAATTTAGGCATTATTTCTATTTGATCACCTATGATGATTCTCTCCTTCTCCATACCTTTCCCATGTCTCTATCAAGTCCAATGCTAGATTGGTACAGGGATATTACAAAGCACTCCCTCTTTTCTTTTTCCCAACTAGATCAAACTTTCTTAGATCACTTTTCCATAAATTTCTCTAAGAAGGTCTCCATCACTAATCTTTACTCCATTTAACAATTTTATGATGAGTCTATAGCCAACTTTGTATCCCATTAGAGAAGCTTGATAAATTAGCTCTATTTCTCTATGTCATAACCCAAGTTGATTTAACTCTTTGCTCAAGCTTGTGCCAAACACATCTCCTCTACTTTGTGGGTTCAAAGATTTAGGACCTTTGATGAAGATTTTACCATGACATGGAAATTAGAGAATAGAGCCATTGATGAGGGGAAGTTGAAATTGAGAAACAATAATTCTACCTTCAAATAAAATGAGACTCCTTCCTCCAAACCTATTAATCAAACCAACACTAAATCCAAAAACAAGGGAACCATGAATGCAGTTGTCCTTAAAGATTCCCCTCTACCCATTGTTAACCAATGCAACTCTTCCAATTCCTCCAATAAAAACACTAGAAACCCAAACCACAACAACCAAAAATAATTTAATTTGCTAGGGAATTCATATGCTTCAATCTTAGAGAATTTTTTGAAAGTAAACATCATAAAACTCCCACCAATCAAACCCCCTCAGTAATTCCATTCCTCTCATCATGTACCTAGTTAATATAAGGATAATGAACTATGTGCCTTTCACCGTGTCATTGGGTATGACATTATTAGGTGTAATACCTTTAATAACATCATATAAAACCTCATAGACAAGGGGAAAATTATGTTGGATAACCATAACACACCCCCAAATTAAGCATTTGACATATTTAGATAGTCATTTCCCAACCATGCCCCTTTCATGAATAATGAAAACAATCAAGCAAAAACCTCTCAAAACTACAAAGTCTATACTATTAATGTATTCCTTAGTCAACTCCTTGATAAGGAAGCCTTTAATGAAGCCACCTTTATTACTCCTCCACTTATTGAGGTAGTAGAGCTACCCTCCATTCCTCAAAAAAATCAACCCCAGGAAACAACCCCTCTACTTTCCTTACTCATTGAGATGTTTGAGCTACCAACCCCTCCTTTAGAAGGAATACAAAAAGAGGCAGCCATTACCACCATGTCCTTCTCCTCCATCATATAGCAATCTACTCTTATTTTAGAAAGCATTCCTAAGGAAGGGATCACTCTACCTACCTCTCCCATAGGAGACCCACCTTTTGAAACCTTGGAACCTTTGATTGAAGAAAAGGATGAGGCAACTAATTCTATCTCTACACCCATGCATTTGACCTTTGAACTTAGTATCGAAGGTATAAAACCCATCTATAGACATTTCTTTATACTAGTTCAAAACTTGGACTACTTATCCCAACCCAATGCAGTTTATACCACATTTTGGCACCATCTCAAGATCCCTTACCAAACCAAGAAATAACCTCAACCACACCACTATCATCCCAAATTTCCATTCCCATTATCAAATTTTATTTCACCACAACTGAACCATTAAAAAAATCTCTCAACCAAACCATACTTGAACCATCCAAATTGACTCTACCTAGAATAACCAACCCATATTCTACCATCCTAATCAATCCTACTAAAAACCTTAGTGTATTCCCTACTTAGTAACTTACTCATCCCTCATATAAATTGTAATTAACTTCACCAAACCCATCAAATAAACCCTAAACCAAGCCAACAAAGAAGGGGAAAACACCCAAGATCCTATAAACCAAAACTCTCCCTCTTCCTTCCACTTTGCCTTCTCTTTTAAGACCTCACCCTTCTACCTTGGTAAGGAAACCAACCATCCTAGACAAGTCTCAAATCCAACCAACCCTTTTGGTTACATCATCACCCCTTTTTACCCAACCTTTTATAACCAAACCACCTACTTTTCAAGCATCTACCCCAACATCTTTCACCTCCAATAAAACCATACCAAAACTATCCATAAAGAACATTCCTTCACCTAACTCTCTAACCATCAAACTTGCTCCTAAAAGGGCTTCCACCTCAACTACCAAACGTAAAACCAGCATGCCTTTTCCACCATTTCCCAATTCTTACTCAACCATCTTACAAAGGCTATTTCAAGAATCTTTCTTAACCTTGCCACCTATCAGGCCATTTGACCCACATAGTCCGAAACCATCTTGGTAAAATGAAAAATTAGCATTTTCATACCATACGACACCTGGGCATGACATAAATAACTATAAATCTCTCCAAGTACTAGCACATCGATTGTATCATGAGGATGAATTATTGTCAAATGAACCTCCTATGAGCCCACTATTGATCCAAGAACTAGGGGCCATCAACCAATACTTGTTTATTCCCCCACTCTCACCTTAGAATGAAGAGGAATGGAAGCAACCCTCTAGCCTGAATCCTCCCCAAATCCATACCATCCATATGGTCACACAATCACAAGCTCAAACAAAGGATAAGGGAAAATCAAAAGTGTCCATCCCATGGACATATCCATCTTTCACCACTCAACCACCTAGCCAACATCAAGGACTTTTACCTTTAACCAAACCTAAAGTGTCCATATTGGGACCCTTTCAATCCAATCTATCTAAATCAATCCAATGATTAGTTCTAAAATAACTTCACTAAACACTAGTGAAGATGAGTTTGTATGAACTAATCAATACCTTACCCCATCACTACCAAGTGATGATAAAGGATTTATAATACATATAAGTCCAACCAGAAGACCCACAAATTCTTATAGCCTTTGTTGGAGCTCTTCAACTTTTCAACCTTGTTACCTTCAAGGATTCAAAAATACCCTCCATCTATTTATATGGCCAAGATCCTCCACTCTTAATTACCACATACATAAACCAAACCTACATCAAAAGGGTTATGATTGATGAGGGATCTAGTATCAACATTATCTCCTCCCATGCATACAACTAACTAAAATTACCTAAGAACATCATGTCAAAAACCTATGTGGTGCTTTGATCATTCAACAATACCATAGCCACAACTTTAAGAACTATTATACTTTACATTTGCCTAAGACCCCGTATGCTTCCTGAGCTCTTCTATGAAGGTGAGTTCTAGTACAATGTTTTATTTAGACTCCCTTGGATCCATTCTATTGAATGTGTACCATCCACCTTGCACTGATTCATAAAATTTGAACATAAATTTCAAATTGTTACCATACAAGCATACCCGAGTCCTTTCACATCATGTAACATGACATACCAACCCAATAATGTTCTCCTTCCTCCATCCAACAATCCTTCTTCAGTAAAATACAAAGTCTCATCTTATTTTACCAATGAAGCATCCACCAGTTCATCTATCCCTTCCACCCAAATCCCCATAACAGACCCTTTATAATCTACCTTTCAATATATTTTATTGGGGGAGTATCACCTTTTGACACTAGACACCCTTCCTGCCCCATAAGAGTATGGGAACTTAGACAAACAACCCAATTATGACCCTAGTATTGGAACTATTTTTCCTTTTGGGCCCTCAACTCATCAAACTAATTTTATCTATGGGGAACTTTATAAACCCCTTAACACCTCCACCACATCTTTTTTAACTTGACAATTCACCTCCAATTTTTCCTTTCTAGATAAATTAGAGTTTGCCTCGACATACCTTTATAGGTGTGCTTGGAATTGGTTTAGTCTGGGTCGGTATGAACACACATTGCATGAGTAATGAAAATAATGGCCTTAGTTTTATGACACCTAAAAATCAAACTAACCCACCTCCCATTACCATTGTTGAGTAAGACATACCTTCCTCACCAACCCCTTTTTATCAACAATTGAGGATCTTGACATCATCCCCTTAAATTTTTTTCATCAACATGATCAGCCTTGGACCCTTGACTTATCAAAAGGATGGGGTGACCGTAACTATTCCTCTAACCCACCCTACGATGATAAGAGATGACTCTCCTACCATTAATATCATTTGTTATTAGGATTATGATTCTATTCTCACCTATCCTAGTGTAGAATATTCCTCTATCCATGAATATCTTCCTACTAAGACTTCAACCATGTTGAATTAATCCACCATGGATATCAACTTAGGGATTATATATAACTTATGCATTGTCAAAATTGGCCAATCACTAAATTTTGAGGAGATTCAGGACTTCCCCTCTTTGCAAGACCATAGCATAACATTTATTTGGTATTAAAGTGACATGTTAGGAATCGATCACTCCATTTTTACCCAAAACATAGTCACCAACCATGATTCTAAGATAGTTAGACAAAAAGTTTGACAAATTCACCCTTGCATAGCCCTTGCCATCAAAGAAGAGCTTTAATGTCTCTTATTCATCAATTTCATTCAACCCATTAACTATCCCAAATGGGTCTCAAACATCATACCTATCACTAAAGCCATAGGGGGACTATGCCTTTGTGTGGACTTTCATGACCTAAACCTTGCTTCCCCAAAAGATGACTTTCCTTTTCCAAGCATTGACTAGCTTATTGATTTTATAGATGGTTATGAGATGTTATCTCTTATGGATGGCTTCTTGAGTTACAATCAAATCCTAATCACCCCTAAAGATCAACACAAAATTCCTATTATCAACCCATGGAGGACCTTCTAATATAGGGTAATGCCTTTTGGATTAAATAACGTTGGTGTAACCTACCAACATGCTATAACCTACATCTTCCATGACCTTATTCACAAAATTACCAAAGACTATGTTGATGACTTTTTTGGAAAATCTAAATGTCATAAAGATCATTTAGCCATTCTTAAGATTATCTTTGAGTGGCTCATCCATTACCATGTTTTCTTTAACTCCAAGAAATTTATTTTTAGGGTCTTGTCAGGAAAGCTCCTTGGCTTTATCATTTCCATTAGAGGAATCAAATTTGATCTAGCCAAGATCAAAGCAATATTCAACATACCTCCTCATACCCACCTCAAGAAACTCTACATCTTATAAGGGAGATCCAATCCATTCATCTCTTTATCTCTCAGCTCTCAAATCGATGCCAACCTTTCCACCACATTTTGAAGAAGGATGTATCTTTCAAGTGGAATGATGACTATCAAAAGGCCTTTGATTTAATTAAAGAGTACCTTATATCTTCACCCATCTTTATTCCTCCCAAGGAATATCATCCTTTTTACCTTTATAATTCTACCACCTACCACTCTTTAGGGGTAATGATGGAACATCAAGATGAACAACATAAAGAGCAAGACGTCCACTACATTAGTCACATGCTTGTAGAGTATGAGACTCGATACACCCATATCAATAAAATTTTCCTAGATTTGGTATTCATTACCACCAAACTCCACCATTACCTTCTCAACCATAAGACCTATGTCATAACCAATACCGACCCACTCAAGTTTATGCACTCCAAGCCATACCAGAACCAATGTATATCCAAGTGGTTCATGCTTCTAGTTGAGTTTGACCTTGATTTTAGTCATCAAAAATCAATTAAAGGATAAGTCATTTCCAACTAATTTTCCGAAGAACCATTAGAATACAACCAACCTCTTCCTCTTGAGTTTCTAGATGAGTCCATCACAACCCTCTCTCAGGTAAACTTCACCTATCAAGTGATCATGTTATTTTATGGATGAAAGTTTCAACATGGTGGAGAAGTTGACATCATCCTTATCCCCCTTTATGGTGATCCTCTTCCTTTATCCTTCAAGCTAGATTTTGAATGTACCAACAACATGGTTGAGTTCAAAGCCCTAGTGATATGCCTCCAAAATACATTATCCTCAAGATTAAAAATGATCAACATATTTGGTGACTCTCAACTTATGTTCAATTAAATAAATGGATTTTACCAATTTAATAATGATGTTTTTTAATAATACAAACAACTAAATGATGTACTCTTAGTTTCATTTAAACACTACCATATCCAAACCACTTCATCATCTACGAATAGGTTTGTTAATATGATGGATTCCCTCACTTATTAGATCCCATCTACACCCTCTAACTCTAATATATATATATATATTATTATCCATAAACTTAACAAACCCTCTTATGTCAAAGTCAACTCTCATACAATATTTAATGTGGAGGAGACCCAACCTAACCTTTGGTATCAATAGACCTTTGACTATCTCAACCTTGCCATCATTCTTTCTGATCTTTTTAGGAATGCTCAAAGAGAATTTATTCAGAGTACCTCACATTATACCATACTAGGGGGAATTATTTATAAATTCATCTTTGATGGTCTCCTCTTCTGTTGCCTACAGAGTCATAAAACCTCTCATGCTAGCATGAAAATGCATGATGGGATATGTGGGGGATACTTTAATGGCATAATTATCACTAAAAAAATCCTTCACCTTGGCTATTATTATCCCACCCTTAACCAAGATTGATATGATTATGTGAAAAGGTGTGTCAAATGTCAATAACATGCTAGTTTACATCATGCACATAGTCTTCAAGTATCCAAAGAATTTTGGCCCTTCTCACAATGGGGTCTAGACATCATTGATAAAATTAACCCCCATTCTTCATAGCAACATCATTCTATCATCACTATGACTAAATATTTTACCAAATGACTCGAGGTTATTCCCCTTATCTCAATAAAATATAAAATTATTGTCAACTTTATCAACCATCACATCATTTGTCATTTTGGTATTCCTCACAAAATTATCACTGACAATGGAATTTTTTTCAGAAAAAAACAAGTCCAAGGTCTTTGCGACACATTTGGTATCAAGTTAAGTTTATAATCACCCTATAATACACAAGATAATAGATAGGTGGAAGCTTCTAACAAAACTCTCAATAACATGCTCACTAAAATGGATAATGTGTCTAGTCAAGATTGGCATTTACACATCCCCTTCGCCTTATGGGCCTATTGTACCAACATTCAAACCCCAATGGGTGCCACCCCTTTCTCCCTTATATTTGAATTAGAGGCTATATTGCATCTCAAAGTCCAAATCCCCTCTTTTCACTTAACCTTTCACTATCTCATCTCTAAGATCTATTATCGTCAAGAATGTTTAGCCCAACTCAAGATTCCTGACAAACATCATTTAACCATTCTTACCCACCTTTGTGTGTATCAAGAATGAATCAATCATGATTATAATAAACATCTTAAAGCATCATAATTCAACATCAAAGATATCATCTTAAAATAAAATCAACATGTCACCAATATGGAGAAAAAAAAGTGTGGTAAGTTTGCTTTAAATTGGCTTGGACCTTATATCATAACACACAAGTATAGATTAGGATCTTACTAGTTATCCTCTCTTGATGGAAACCTAGAACCTGAGCCCCTCAATGCTTTGCATTTGCATCCTTTCTTTTTTTTTAAATAGGATTGAACTCACCTTTTTGTCTAACTTAAGCTAATCCCTTATCTTCACCCACATTCATCTCCCCCTCTTAAGGGTAACTGACTAAAAATGAATCATGTGATTATCCGTTATAGTATGTGCCTAATCTTAAACATGGGTACCATGACTCTAGCTATGGGATATTTCTCATGGTATTATTTTCCCCTTATAAGATAGATTCCCATAGTTATTGTCTCTTAAACCACTAACCTTCTTGTGATTTTAGTCTTTCCTTCCTAAATTTAGGCTTTAAGCCTACATAAACAAGTCTATGTCAAGAAAAAATTAAAATCAAAATCAAAATCATTAGCAAAGACAATCATGGGTCATTCCTAGCATCCACAAACCACTCCCTTGAAGGGTAGATACCGAAAACATATCAAAATTATTCAATATAAGGTAGATTGTTCCCTTGAAGGACAACTATCAAAATCCATAAACAAAGCACACAAAACATAGACCACTCCCTTGAAAGATGGTTAAGTCAAGCATTTGTCAAAGCATAACAATTTCTTGGAAGCTTCCTACATCGATCAGCTTCCCCAATCTTCCCAATCAACAAAAAAAGCAAAAGATCCATTATCACACATTAACAAAAAGCAACATAATTTTTAAAAGCCACAATCATCTCTCATAATTAGACTTCCCACATAGATAATTCTACACACTATATAATATGGAATTGTTTATATTGAATCTTTAGATACCTATAGAAGAGGCAAGCTAGTCTACTAAGAAGGTTCCATTTTTTCTCTCCTTCCCCTTTATACACTCAATAAGTAAGGGATTTTGAGCTTACTTGACATTATGTGATCAAGACACCTTTTTAGCTAACTAATAAATGCTAATGTAAAGAATTATAAGGGCTTATGTTCCTTACGTCAATCCAACTTTGGTTTGTTTTAGTCTTTTCCAAAGAAGAAGCATTGTACCTCTTTCTTATTCTCTCATATTGGTCAATACGTTCACTTAGATGTTTGTCTCTTCATTGTCTTTTCTTTCTCACATCTAGTTTTTTTCTTTAATTTAATTTATTTTTTTCACCCTAATCAAAACAAAATGACCATAATCATAACCACATCACATAATATCATCATCACATCATAAATAAAAACAAACATCATTACCATAATCACCACATCCATAAATAAATCAACTATCACCATCACACCCTCATAATCACATATACCATATCTACCACATGTCTAAATCTAAATGAGGAAGCATATATTCATTAAATATTAGCATGAACAGCATAATCATAACAATATCATAAACATCATCATAACATCATAAACATCCTCCCATTTATCACATCCATATAACTATGATCCATAATCCATAAACCATAACCATAATCACATCATAACCTTTTCCACCTATGCATAACTAATAGCCATAACCATAATCATATCAATATCATCTCCAAGATGAAATTAAATGATCACATCCATAAATAACATCATTACATACCCTAATCTTAATGTCATAACCATCATCATAATCATCAATAAAATCACATTAGAATCACATAATCATATCAAGATTTTCATATTCATCCATAACCATCACATTGATAATATCAAACATCATCATAAATTAAAGAGACATATCATCACATAATTAGTTAGGTGAGTCCACATAAACATCATCATGAGCATAACCATAATTAATATGACATCATTAATAATCAACATGAACATCACAACCATGAACCACAAACCATAAACAAAAGATCACATCTATATCTCATAAATAATCATCATAATTATGAAAGAATATACATGTTTCTCAAAAAATATACATCTCACCACATCAACTCACAGTCTAGTATCAAAATCATGTGGAATGTCCAAAATATTATGTCTCATAACAAATCTATGATCCTATGGAACCACTACCTCCTGGAGCCTATCCTCCTATACCTATTTATCCTCTCGTAGATACAACTCACTAAATTGGTTTCATTATACTAGCACCTCTTATAATCTTGACCCTATAATCACCCCATCAGGGCTCATATGGCAAATGCTTGAAGACCAGATCCTCATAATATCACATCTCTTCCATAGTCACTACATATCTCTACATCGAGACAATCTCTATTTGCCCCACAACTACTGGTACTCCACCTCTTACCTACTAGAGATAATCTCTCTCCTACATCACCAAGGCTAGTTGAGACGTAGCTTGATCTCTCTCCCTTGTCAGAGTGGCCACTTAACCCTATGTTATTTCTAAATATGCCTAAGCTATGGCTAGGGCCACTCATACCTGGTCCATCTCATCAATCACTATATATACATATAGGGTAACCCCTACACCTAAACCTACTAACCATCTATTTTAACATCAACATCCATATCTTGTTAACTACCAGCATCACCACCAAAATCAGTCATAGCATACTGTACCTAGTACCATACAGGGTAGCCATCTGGTAAACCTACATCATCTATCTATATCCTTTTATGAAACTCCTCTTGATCAATAAAAACATGAATTGACTATGGAGTGTGTAGTGAAAACTTTGTATACTCCCTCCTATATCTCATAAACACCTTGGGTATATCCTACATGAGGTTGAACTACCTATAGACCCTATCAAATGGAATCAACTCCATCTCATGGTCTCATATGCCATAGATCCATCTGTCTCTCTAGAGAGATAGAGTATGCCTCTTATAGTGTACCCATCCTGCAAACCTAACATACAGTCTCCAAATAATGTCTCCAATAACTAAAGCATCCAATTAACCCTTGTACTAGTTAATGTCATGCACCCCTCCTCCTATTGCTAAGATGGCATAATCACCTCTCCACTTTATGTATCAAACCCTTTAATCCATCTAAGCATAACCCTCCCATGGTAGCCCCATAGGTCTTATAACCTAGACATGCTCATAGGCCCAATAATGGAAAATAAAAATGACACTGATCCCATATCTCTTATGGGTGTATAAGCCTGACAACTCTTTGTAAATATGAACTAATAGCACATGTACCCATGTGAACACTATGTAACCCAATCACATCTTAATAAGAACCCCTAGTAGTAGATAAGGAAACCTCCCACTGTTATAATCTGGTAATGCATAACATGTGATTGATATCACCATCATTATGAAAAGCCTCCTCACATCTTTATCTCTCTAGTAAATTGGTGTGTAGTGGAAGCCTCCTAAGTTCCACTTCATAAAATTAAAGTCATCTCCATACAAAAGATACATCTCATCCCACTCTTCACTCTTAATATGGTATATTAGCTTACCCCGTATGGGTAGCCACATGATCATGTGGATGTCCTCAGTCAAGATGGTCATCTCACCTATAGGAAGAAAGAAGGTGTTAGTGATAGGATCCCATCTCTTGATGAGTTCCACTAACATTAGAGTGTCCTCAAGTACATGATGGTATTACCTCATGCCTCTAAGGCCCACATCTTCCATGTGCTCCCAATATCCATCCATCATGCCTCACTAAATCTTGTTCAATATCTGGGGCACTCTATCCCTGATCTGTATCCTCTCCTGTACCTATAGGTTTTGCTATCAAAAACCTTAGTTCATTAACATATTTTTCCTATGAACTCTACATATTTCCCCCACCTCCTATTTTAACCTACTTACCTTGATAATAATTACTCCTAATCCAATCCATGACAAAGACTTACCTATAAATTCACCTATTTTACCTTGTCATATCTACTTAACCCTTTATCATAACCACTACCCTTTTTTACCTTAAAATACTAACTATAACACTCTTTAACTTTCCATTATTCACTAAAACTTTAACCTAACAACCTTTGACTATTACCTATCAACCTATAACATTATCCTTGACCTTAGTTATTCACCAAAACAACCTCAACCTTAACCATTTCTTATAACTTTTAAAAACCTATCCATCTTTTATCAATCATTGATGCTCAACCATTCATATGGTCTATTGTTGATAGTTAAGAGACCAACCATTGATGATCACCATAAATAGACCTATTTATGATCATATATCAACCATCGATGATTGATCATTGACCATCAATGGTCTATAATGACCAGTAATAGCTAGTTATAACTACTGACAGTCACTATGTAGTGACTGCCAGTAATAAAATTAAACCCTAACCCATAAAATTGCATACCAAAAACCACACATAGCTAAAATAAATATACCTATAACTACCTTTACCCTCCCTTATCTACCATACCCTTGCTAATCTGACTTTACACTCCTAAATTCAACTCCAAAAAACAAAAAATACCTTCAACAAACCTAGCCCAAGGTCAACACCCGCCCATGAGATAAACAACTAATAAATTCATTTATAATATTGAAACTACTCTACTAATATAAAATGATACCTACCTCATTCCTTGACCACCATCAAGGAGGAACCCTAGGAACCACCACCTAACCTCTTGCTCTCCCTGGACCCCTCTACATCCTCGATCACTTGATCAGCCACAAATCAACCCACTCAACCACTAGCTAACCTTCACTACTTCTTTCACTTAAAATTTCAAAGGGTGTAATCTTCAAGGGTTTCAAGTTCACAATGAGAGAATAAAACCCTCAATGGTATTTTATCTTTTCCCTTTTAGGGATGATGTACAACCATCGATGGTTAAGGTGAATATTGATATGCCATCAATGGTCAACCAATTTAGGATTTTTTATCCTACCCACACCATTTCCAAACAAACTTTCACCTAATGCTAAACACTAGAGATGACCTTCTCTAACAACCCCTACATACTATGTCACACCTTAACTTGGCCATTTTGGCCCAAATGTTAACATGTTTTATGATGACCTTACTTTTGTTCTTTTGACCACACCAACTAAATCTCTATGTTAAACATTTTGAGCTTGTTCTACCTTGCACACACTTAACCAATTTGTGTCTTCATAGGAGCACTTCCTACCTTTGATAGCCATAAAAATACTAACCTTGTCTAGGAGACTTGCATTTACAAGTGTCATCCAACCATCACATACAGTCATGTGGACCCCTTGTCACTTGTCCTTCTAATATCAACCTTATTTTTACTATCCATGGTAACCAAGTCATTACACAATCTTAACTATCACATTTAGTCTCAATTTATGTGTATTTGTGCTTCAGTGCCTAATCTATCACCCACTTTATCACCAACCTACCCACTTATCAAACATTTAATTGATTATATTTTTGCCTCATTGATTCTTTATTTGAGGGGGAGCATCTCCTCTCCTACTTGGGGCAATCTAACCTTTGACCCACAATCTATTTTTTTAACAACTTGATGATATAACTTACATAACAAAAAGGGGAAAAATATAGACACTAAAAAACTATAGATGATGGTTCTAGATGATAAACTAGCCCCTAGACCACCTTAAGACTCCCTAGGGATTGTCCCATAACCTATCGACCCCAAACCTAACTCACCTTAACTAGCTTTGACCAAATTAAAATTTTGACCAGCCAACTACCAACGATCACCCTAACTATTGATGGTTAGGACTAACCATCAATAGTCATCTTATAATCACCTAAAGAGTTAACTCTATTTAAATCTAGCTTGATTTTTTATATTTAACTTGTATAATTTGTGTACAAGCCAATGCATGCAAAAGCTAAATTTAGACACCTTATTAAACGCCTTATTCAACTATTATTTTACCTCTCCTTCCTTCTTATAAAAAGAGAAGAGGATGATGTGAAATGATCATCATCTACATCTAGAATCAGAGTCTCTTGCATTAGTATTTCCTTTTAAAGGTATTCTTCCAATGAACCAGTGAACCAATAAGTGTGATAGATATCTAAAGTGTTGTCATCCATCGGCCAATATCCAAGTATTTTTACTCTACCAAATTTATCTAGGCTCCAACAACAAGATTCTTCAACCATCTTTAGGTCAAAAACTAGTAAGCTAAGTATCTATTTTTAATAATTAGTTTACTTTTGTTTTGTTTTGCAAATAGCCTAGCACAAACCCACTTTCCAAAATTCCATTATGTAATCTCATCAAACCAATTTCTTAAACCAACCTAAATCTTAAAGAAACCATTTATGATCACCCTAACTACTAATGGTCTATCCATAACCACTGATGGTTTCTAACCACTGATGGTTACCCTAATTGTCGATAGTCATCCCAACCATCGATGCTCACTATGTGACAAATAAACAACAAGTTATTTTCCCCCACCAAACCTCAACCAAATCCAACGTTCTTTTCCTCTACTTGATCACATAACTTCACCCTATTTTATGGGCCATACCTAATTCATTTAGCACTAATATCAACTTATTTATTACTATAATTAGTCAAATTCACCTATTTATTTATCAATCACTTATTATATTTGATTTTTAGTACCTTATGTTATTTATGCAAATAATTTATCTTTCAAACTTGATTTTTTAAAAGTTTGGATTAATAGCCTCCAAAAAAGCTTGCACTTCTTGGATCTAGCTTTCTAGGCAGTCCATCCTACTATCTAACTAATTAACCATCTCTTTAGTGCTTTCTTATCTACATGTCATTCATCCCAAACCAAAGAGGAGTATATACAACTATTTAGATCAACATGCACATAACATATCATGTTATACTAACCATACCCTTCTCGAGTTTTTTCTCTCTTTCTTACAAATAATATAAATGAAAATTCATTGAAATAGAGGTCATCATAGAAAATCACAAAATAAAGCAGGTTCTTATAAATAATAGCTCAAGTTTAAACATAGTTCACTCAAAATAGTATAATGATTTGGATATACTACCATGAACATTCATCCATAGATAATGATGATCAAGGCATATGATAATGCACAAAGGGAATCCTTTATGACTATTTGTTTGCCAGTCATTATTGGGTTTGTATCCGATCATACTTTGTGACATATTATGGATATTAATTTTCTTTATAACATATTTTTTGGTCATCCTTGGATTTATGAAGTGCAAGTTATCCCAGCCACTTTACACAATGCCTTAAGTTCCCCCATGATGGATTTAAGTTACCATTCCTACTGATCTGCATCCTTGCTAATATTACAAACACCTAGAGGATAAATTTTGCAATTCTAACTATTTCCCTAGTTATGAATTCATCACAAATAAATATTTTTTCAACCATTCAGATCTAATTATATCAACCCAAGTGACCTTTATTCCACTTTGACTGATCCATTTCCTGTAGCACTTGCATAACAGGTCACTATTGAAGATGCAGGCATTTCCATGTACCATCTAAAAGATTCCTTTTATATTGTTAAGTTTCCAAAGTCTCCTATGTCTTTCAAAAAATCCAAAACTCTTTAAATCCCTTGTAGGCACAATATTATTTGGCAAAATAGGAAATACACATAGAAACCACCATGGAATTTTTATAGGCTACTTCACCAAAACAAGATCGAGAAGCTATTATTGAAGGAGATTAGTTATATTATAATGGCATGGATGATTTTTTTTTTAAATATTAATTATCTTATCCATAATTATATAATGGAAAACTTTGATTATATAGGTAAATGCCTTGAGCTATGAGATCAAGGAATCCTAGAACCATTATCAGTTGGTAAGCCTAATATGAGTTGAGGTCTCAAATTTATACCACCTGGGGGTGACCTCATATATTTTAATCATGATTCTTATGAATCTAATAAAAATGAGGCTCTTGGTGGAAATATATCATCTCATTATAGAATTTATTATGGGCTTGGAAATATGGACCTATTTGGTTCCAACTTCATATTGACTATCACACCCCATTGTCCCCTTTGCCTTTGCCATCTTGACCTCATTGATTGGGACCAATAAGATTATGTTATACCCCTTGATTAATTTTAGAACAAGGAATATATTTATAAGTACATGGGCCTCAAACATGGATTACCAATTGGTGATCATAATCAAGGATTTGAAATCTCTTTAGACTCTTCCACCTACTTTAGAAAGCAAGCAAACTTTCTTGGTCATGAAAAAGATAAAACATCAAGATATTTGGGTGTAAACATATTTGAGGAGATCTTTGATTATGGAAATATTAAATAAAAATATAATCCCTTGATTAAAAATGTATTTTAGGCACCCTCAGATAGGGAAGTTTGCTCATCTCCAAAGGATGCCTAGTGTCCACCAAGTCCTAGTTTTATTTCTAGTACTAGTATCACATCAGAAAAACATAAAGTCTTCGAGCATATTGATATCAATTTTTCAAAGATATTTTCTAGTTGGCCACTAACTAAATTGGAAAATTAAAATTTGTTTCATTATCCAGAGCTTTAAGAGGAATAACTAGAAGCTGAAGTGAAGGTCAATGATCAAGCTCAGATGATGCCCACTATTCTAGAATATGGTTCTATGATCATAGAAAATACCACTGAATTGAACTTGGGGACTTATGATAATCCCAAAGTTTTTTATCTTATATCCTCCCTCACTAATGAGGAAAGTGACCACATTTTCACCATTTTAAGAGATTTCATTGATATCTTTGCATGGGCTTATTCTGACATGCCAGGTTTAGACCCTGACTTGGTTGTTCATAGACTTGTTTTCCATCTAGATGTTGATCTAATCAAATAAAAATTGAGAAATATTCATCCATGCATCACTCTTTTGGTAAAATTAGAACTGAAGAAACTACTAGGAGTTAGCTTGATCAGACTACTAGGTTATTCTGAATGGATATGAAACATAGTCCCAATAAGTAAAAAGCCATAGGGTATACACATTTATACTAATTTTAGAGATATTAATAAGTCCTGTCCAAAATATGATTTTTTTATACCCAATATTGAGATTATTTTTTATTCTAATGTTAGATATGAGATGGTGTCCCTCATGGATGGATTCTCAAGATATAATAAGATCAAGATAGATCTAGAAGACCAACATAAAACTAAATTTGTCACACTATGGGGAACCTTTTATTATCAATTCATGCCCTTTATCTTGAATAATTATAGAGCCACCTATCATCATGATATAACTATCATCTTTCATGACATGATGCATGACATTGTTAAATCCTATGTTGATGACATCCTAGTAAAATAAAAAACACATGCTAAACATCCTGATGTTCTATAGAGAATCTTTGAGAGATTTCATGAGAACAAGGTTATTTTGAATACTAAGAAATTTTTCTTTGGCATCACTTCAGTAAATTTGATAGGTTTCATTGTGTCATAAAGAATAATTGAAGTATATCCTGATAAGGTTAAGGCCATTTTACAAATGCCTCCACCTTCTAATATAAAAAATCTATGTAGTCTGCAAGGAAAGATTTAATATATTCACAGGTTTATTTCACAACTAAAAGATAAGTACCACTTATTTAAACACCTCTTAAAAAAATGGGTCACTTTCAATGGGATTATGAATGTCAATTAGAATTTTTAAATCTCATAACATACTTAGACAACCCACTAGTTTTGAGACTGCCAACACCTACACAACTATTAATTCATTATATTTCATCCATCAAACATGTATTGGGGGGCACTCTTGGCCTAGCATGATGATCATGGAAAGGAACATGTGGTCTAGTATTTGATCCACACATTTGTGTCTTATGAACATAATTATACACCTATCAATAAGGCATGTTTAGCAATGGTGTTCACTTCCAAAAATTTACAATACTATATGCTAAATAATAAAACCATTTTTATTGCTAAAGTGGACTTTCTCAAATATTTATTGTCCAAAGAAACTCTTATGGGTCACATTGACAATTGGGTCATGATTTTAAGTGAATTTGATGTTAAATACAAGAAACAAAAGGCTATAAATGGGTAGGTTATTACAGATCAACTTTTAGAAGCTCCTATTATAGATACTCATCCCCTCACATTTGATTTTCTAGATTATTTTATTATGACAAAAGGAGTGTCACAAGAACTTGACTAGTGGAAATTATATTTTGATGGATCCTTTACATCTCATAGATATGGGGCTGATATTTTGTTGATTACACCATAAGGGGATCTAATTCCCAAAGCATTTCATATCAATTTTCATTATACAAATAATATGGTCAAGTATGAAGCCCTTATTGTAGGATTTCATCTTGCAATACAGTGGGATATCTAGCAGTTAATGGTCTATGGGGATTATTAATTTATTATAAATCAAACCACATATCAATATCATACTAAAGATGAAAAGATTGTACCCTACAATCACATTGTGGATAGTCTCAAGACTCACTTCAAATCCCTATGATTTGAACAAGTACATAAGATAGTAATAGATCTACTAATTTAATGGAAAAAATTGGGTCCATGATACAAATTGCTAGTAATGGTAAAGAATATCAGTTTAAAATTGAAAATCTTATACAACATGGTCATGCATTTCTAGATTGAGAGAAATTATGCACCATTACTCGTCCTAATCCCCCACTTGTACTACCTTGGTTCTAAGACATCTATAATTATTTCCATGACCAGGTCTTTCCTCTTAACCTTTCCAATAATCATGAGAAAATATTTTTTCATCATATAGCCCATTATACCATGTTAAGAAACATGCTTTATTATAAAGGCTGATGTAATGTTGATTCATTGTTTATCTTTAGGAGAATCTAAGTTAGAGCTTAAGGAGGTTAATGAAGGAATGTGTGGGACCCACACCAATGGTGTAGTATCATCTAAGAAACTCCTTAGAACATGATATCACTATCCCAAGATGGAAATAGACCCTTGTAATTATGTTAGGAAGTGTTTTTATTTCCAACAACATGGTAATTTTATACACACACCTTCCTTGCCAATCCAGTCGATTATGTTGAGTGAATATTTTTTCGTCAAGCAACTAACAACAAAATGGGTATATCAACCATAGTACAAGGAGATTTGTACAGATAAAAGTGTGGGTTTACCGCATCATAGTGAGATAAATCTCTCCTCTCATCAAGGGGAGGTTCCCTATGTTGTCCCCAAAAATGTCAGCTTATTTTTGGGACAACATATGAACTATTTTGGTCCTGCAAGACCAAAATTGTCTCTTCCCTTTTCAAATTTTTTTTTGTGCATTCTAATTCTCCATTCCAAAAGCTCATATCTATGAACTTATTTCTACAAATTTAGTTCTACAGACTTCACAGGAAGGAATCTATGGACTCATTTCTACAGACTCTGAAGGCTTGAAACTATGGACTCCGTAGGCTCATATCTAAGGACTTAGTTTCTATGGACTCTATAGGTTCGTATCTACAAACTCAATTTATATGGACTTCAAGGCCTCAAAACTATGGACTCTATAGGTCAATTTCTACAACCTCCATAGGAAAGAAACAAGCTCTCAACACTTAGGTGATTTTAAGGTTGGTTCAATGACTTGGTTCAATCAAAAATGTCCATCAGCAAGCTTTTAAGAAATGATTAAACCATTAAACCATTGAACCGTTGAACCATTTTGGTTTAATAGGTTTAATGGGTTAAAAATTTCAACATCATCAACAAGATTTAAGCACTTCGACAAAGGTTCAATGGGTTCAATGGTTTAAACGGTTCAACAGCGTTTGGTTCAATGCCTTTTGGTTCAAAGCATTTGGTTCAAGCAGTCAAGTAAATGAGTGGAACACAAGAAAGTTATTGAACCATTGAACCTTGAACCAATAAGGTTCAATGGGTTCAATAGTTCAATGGGTTCAATCAGTTTAAAGTGATCAAAAGACTTAGATAAAAAGATGGCTTTAAACGCAAGATTAAACCATTGAACCAAAGTTGGTTCAATCGGTCGGTTCAATCGGTCGGTTCAAGGGGCTGCCCCAAAGCCAAAGGAAAAAGTGCCCTTGTGGAGGGAAGTGAACCAAGCTGAGTGCCCTTGCAGAAGGCAGAAAGCAAAGGTAGACATAGGGAATTCCTTCGAAAAATCTCCCACAGCTAAGTTGTTAAGGACCATTTCCTTCAGACAAAATGTCTGAAGGAATTCACCTAGGAAGAAATCCCAAAAGCAAGAACCTAATGGAAAATTGAATAAGGCAAAGCAAAGGAAGATTTCCTTTAGATAAATTATCTGAAGCAATTCCTTTAGACTTTTTGTCCAAAGGAAAAGAGTGGCAAAAGTCCACCGAAGGAGAAAAATCTTGCCAAGAAAATTAAAGCCCGAAGGCCATCCCAAGACCACCTGAAGGGTAGGTACCCTCACGGGGGACACTCGACATAAGGAAAGTGGACCATTTCTCAAGACCCTGAAGGGAAATTTCCCTCTAGGAAAGATCAAACCTCAAAGTGTAGCAAAAGCTACCATGTGTCCCTTATAAATTTGAAGCAAAAGCTGCCAAGTGTCATTTGTCGGGACACAGTTTCTAATAAGTTTCAAAGCAGTGTGATGTGCCATGTGTCCCATTGTAACTCAATAGAGCACAATAAGTGTCTACATCCATGCATTCAAGTTTCTTATAAGTTGTAAATCTTATTTCGATAATCTTCTCTCAGAGTTCTACGAAAGGTGACAAGTGGCAACTATGAAAGGTTTCAATATGTTTCTCTAAAAGAAACAAAATGTGCCACGTGTCCCTTGCAAAGCTCAGTGGAGGTCGACAAGTGTCAACCTCCATAGTTTCTTTGTTTTGTTTCAATATTAAGTAAGGACTATGGTGGGCACCAGGTGAGTCACTAAAATGAGTAGAGCACGCCAAGTGTCAACATCCGCATGAATCCAAGTGAGTCCCAAATGTTTCTATAGTGTTTTTAAAGCTCAGTGAAAGCCACCACGTGTCATCTTCCACAAGACTCTCAAAATAAATCTAAAGCTTCTATAAGTTAATTAGATGCTACCATGTGTCCTCACCTATTTCATAGCGAAACATGCCACGTGTCACTTGTTGAGATCAACAAAAAGTAGCCAGAAAAAGTGGGAAAGACAAAGGAATTACTAAGGAGGATGACGGGCCCATAGCCATCAAATTTAGGGAAACCAACTAGCCATTGGCTTTCAAACAATGATGGACCTAAAGACATCAAATGTGTGGCAATGAAATAACTATTGGTCCTTGCAGGCTTAAGCACATACCCTGTGAACAAATTCAATGATCGGCCAAAGCAATAGCTTGAGGGCTCAGATCACACAGATAAGCACAAAATATAGCCAAGAAAAGGGGAATGATGGAGAAAGATCAGAAATATCCATGCATGGGATATGTTTCTAGAAGGTAAAGCAATCCATTAGGTGGACATCAGAGAGTGTGAACATTCAATGGCGTGGCTTATTTTTTTGCATTGAGTAGAGTGAACAATTATGCATACATTAGGAAACACATCAGGTGGCCCAAATTAAAAATTGATGCTCAATTCTAGCATAGCCCATGGACAAAATTTAAAATGCATTAAAGGCATTGAATGCATCGTAGGTCATTTTTGTGAAATAAAGCACCCAAGTCTTTCTTAGAGGACTATATATTGGACTCTCTCTTATTGTTTTAGGAGATATCTCTCTCTGTTATCAAAAACAAAACTCTGCCCAAATTGAAAGGCATTACTAAGACTTTGAGCTCAGATTGTTGATCATATTTTTTTATTTGAATAAGAAAACAAGTGACTTTTCAAACTTTGTGCTAGAATAGCTTAGTTATTGGGAAAATTGTTCTTATGTCTATTTCCTTAATATAGTTTTTTGTCCATTTAATTAAATAAGTAGAATTAGTGAAAATAATTAGGAAGGTGTCCTGAAGCCAACTATGGAGAGACTTTGTGCCCCCACAATTGCCTTTAGTGTGTTTTATTTCTATTCTTGTGTAAAGGATCTTGGGATGACTTTGTGCCCTCATTATCCTTCGTATTATGTTTTTGTGTAAAGGACCTTGGAATGACTTTGTGCCCTCATTTTCCTTCATATCTCACTCTTGGGAAGTTGAGGTGGAGACTTTGTGCTACATCTCAGTCTATTGGTTACTACACCTTTGGTTACCAGTTACTTGTCACTATCTGAAAGAACTCCTGCTGTTTCCTACAAGATCACTTCTGAAAGAAGAGAAATGCCTTCAACATTTTCACTAGGATTTTCTCCTCTATTTGTTAAAATCATCTCTGAAAAAAGAAAGATGGATGGTTTATCCTACCCCTGAGTGTTATTTTATGCTTATATATATAGTATATAGCTCCTGCATATTTATAGGTGTGGCTATTCATGGAAACTTTACAAGGTGTTACTGCAGACTGGTTCTATCATCTACAAGGCCAAACTGTGACTGGGTAGAACACTCTCAAAGCCAAATTTGAAGCTAGATTCAAGCCTGCAGAAGATGCACATGCCTTGTTGGCTCAACTCACACAAATAAATAAAGATCCTCATGAACCAATGAGGGATTTCATATCCAAGTTCAACAAACTGAGGAATAAGATTCTTCCAATTGCTCAACCAACACCTGAAAACCTCAAATGTTTCTTCATCAACTCTCAACTGCTTGAAGTGAGTTTTTTGCTAAGATGTGCTAGCTAAATAGACCTTGATACAGCTCAAGATTTGGACACTGAGGTGGAAGATGACCTTATCTTGGCAGGAAAGATAAGGAGAGATCCTAACAGAGGTAAATCTTCTTCATCTTTTGAATATCCATCTACAAGTACCACTAATCCAATGGTGCAAAAGCTAGCAAATGAGTTGCTAGCTCTCAGAAAGTAAATGGTGCAAGGGATATCTTCAGCTCCTGCATATAGAGATATGTCAAGGAGGACATTCCCCAATTAGTCATACCAAGGTAATGCTACCAAGAATCAAGGACAACCAAATCATCTCCCTCCCCCATAGGGGAAACTTTCCATTGAAGCACCTCTAACCAATTCAACAGTTAGATATCTTGAAACATAATCTAATTTCTCTTTCCAGCCTAAACTGAACTAAGAAAATGATGTTAACCTCTTCACTAAAGAAGAATAAGAATTAGCTGGTGACTCTAACATTGGTTTCTTGAATTACCAGGATGAACCCAGAAGTGAAGGTAAAGTAGATGAGGGGTCATATGTTGTATTCACCCAGTCCCAGAACCAGTCAGCCTAACAAGTTAATAAAGGAAAAATAGGGGAAATTTCTCATCCTTCAATTTCAATTTCCAAATGAAGAACTTCTTTGCCTTTCCATCTAAAGGACCCAGTGAGTAATAAAAAGGTAAGTACATCAAGCATTCCTCCATCTCCAACTTCAATTCCACATACCAGTCCTCCCCCTCCTAAAAACCAAAAAGATGAACTACCTTCCTCTATTCTTAGTCCATTTCAGTCATTTGACATAATCGACCATGTCAAGAAGACCAAAATTCAAATGTTTGAATTTGAATTCTTGCAATCTAATCCTGAGCAGTTGGATAGGTTGGTAGAGTGTGTGAAGAATAAAGCTATCCCTGTAAGACAAGAGATTAGGAAGGTAACTCATGATGCCCCAAGGAACATGCCCATCCCAAATAATCTTGTCATTACTCCTCCTACTACCCCTAGAAAAATAGAGCCTTTCTATGTTTCCCTATTGATAAATGGTCACAAGCTGAGCAACTGCATCATTGATTCTAGTGCATCTGACAATGTCATGCCTGCCAACTGGTAAAATCTCTTGGTCTCACATTGACCAACATATTTTGGAGATGTTCTCCATGCATAATAAATAAGTACCTCTACTAGGACAAATTAAAGATGCCCAATTTGCATTTGTGGCATTCCCAGACAAAAGAATCAAGATGACAATCTTGGTGGCCGATGTTCTAGCCTCATACGACATTCTTCTGGGATGAAATTTCTGCAAAGACATTGGAGGAGAATTGAACATGGACCTATTTGAAGCAAGGGTCCCTATCAAAGGCATCATGTAGAGGTTGCTTCTTGAAAAGGAATAAAAATATGTTGTCACTTAGACATCAGCCCCTGAAGCTCAAATTCTATTTGAATCTTCAGACATAGGTAATTATTTCTTGACCATAAAGGATACTCATGTTTTAGCTAATGAAAATTTTAAAAATGATAGTCTAAAAATTGGTTCAGATGGAACAACAGAAGATGTGAGAGAACACAGTACAAACACAGAAGAATTTTCCCTTCCAAGCAAGGAGAAATCTAAGGAAAGATCAATTTTTGATGATGTTTGGATCCTGGAATTCAATGGCAGCAATTCTTCTACCAGCTCAGGGGCTGGGATTGTGTTGATATCTCCTTAAGGAGATATTTTTCCTTCTTCATACAAGTTGTAGTTCAATAACACCAACAATACAGCTGAGTATGAATCTCTATTGCTTGGATTGAAGGCTTCTTAAGATAAAAGCATCAAACTCCTTCATGCCAAAGGAGATGCTAAACCGGTGGTTTATCAGGTAAGGAACCTGTATCAAACTAAAAATGAGAGATTATGCCATTACCACAATCTAGTCTAGGATCAAATTGAAAGCTTTGATGCTTTCAACATCTCTACCATACCCAGGGAATTTAATGACCAAGCTGATATACTGGCTATTTTAGTAAAACTCTTAGTTCCTCATCTAGACTTCAAAAGAAATAGGTACACTATCAAATTGGTCTTTTGACCAAGTGTGCTCGATAATGCCAATCATTGGCAAGTGTTCAATGGTGACAACCAAATCATTGCCTTTATGGAACAAAAATACTGCTTTGAATAGCTTCACTTTGAAGGTAGTAAGCTCCAAAAATTTGAATCAACTCTTGAAATGAATTCAGATGCAGGTGAAGAATTCCTGCAGTTAAAAGGGAATAAAATTCCCAAAGGACTGGTTTCTCTTGAGAAACTGTTTGACAAGCATGGCAGGTTCATCAAACACAAACAAATGGATTTAAACTCCTCCCAGGGGTTTGATTAGATAAATTTGGGTACTAAGGAAAATCCCAAGATGGTGAGCATTGGGAAGTGTTGTACTTTAGAGGAGAAACTCAAATTTACTGACTTGTTTTGCCATTACATGGATATTTTGGCTTACTCTTATGATGATCTGAAGTCATTCAAGTCTGAGTAAATTCACCATGAAATTCCTCTCAAGGATGATTCGATCCTTTACAAGCAAAAATATTGGTAGTATAACCCAAAGATATCAGGTACTATTCTATTTGAGATATAGAAAATGTTGAATGCTAAGATAATTTTCCCAATCCATCATTCCACATGGATTGCCAACATAGTCACTGTGAGGAAGAAGAATGGCAAAATTCACATCTATGTGGATTTCAAGAATATGAATTAGTCATCTTTAAAGGATAACTATCCTTTTCCCATCATGGATCAAGTGCTCCAAATAGTGACCAACTCAGAGATGTTATCAATGCTAGACTGCTTCTCAGGATATAATCAAGTTAAAGTTAGTGAAGCAAACCAACACAAGACTACCTTCACCATACCTTGGGGCATGTTTGCATATAGAAGGATGCCTTTTGCCTTGATAAATGCTGGTGCCACCTTTCAGAGAGAAATGGACCTTGATTTCAAGGATGAGATGGGTAAGTTCACTATATTTTATCTTGATGACTTGACCATTTTTTCAAAGCATCACCCGGATCATATATGCCACTTGCAACAAGTGCTAGAGCACTGTCGCTAGAATGGCATTTCCTTGAACCCTAAGAAGTTAGTTTTTGGAGTAATAGAGGGGAAACTTCTCGAACACATTGTGTCCAAAGGAAGCATAAATATTGACTTAGATAGAGTCAAGTCTATCCAAGATCTTACCTTTCTTACAAGTAAAATTGTTGTTCATTCTTTCTTTCAAAAGGTGAATTTTTTATGAAGATTCATTCTTGAGTTTGCTAAGAAGACTCATCATATTGTGAACATGATAAAGGGAAAGGCCACCTTTAGCTAGACTAAAGAAGGCAAGTCAACATTTGAGGATATCAAGACTGTCATTACCCATGCCCTAATTTTGGTTTGTTCAAACTACAACAAAGAGTTCATCATATACAGTTATGCTTCTGAACACACGCTTTCAGCAATTTTGGTTCAATAGAATAAAGAAGGTATGGAATATCCCATTTCTTTCATGATCTACCCTCTCAAAGCTCATGAGCTGAAGTACTCAAACATAGAGAAGCGTTTTTATGCAGTGGTGAAGGCAGTTAAGCATTTTATTTTCTACATCTTGAATTCTCACACTATTGCCTTAGTTCCTGATACCATGGTCAAATCCATACTAACTCAATAGGAGTTTAGGATGAAAAGAGGTAATTGGATTGCAAATATCTAAGAGTTTGATCTAGTCATCAAGCCAAAAAAGTTGGTACATGGAAAAGGCCTATGCCAATTAATTATTGATAACAAACTAGAAGAAATAGAGCATGAAAAAGCAGAGGATGAAGATACGCCAACAGTCCTCTTTGTCTCCACCACAAATGAGTGATATTCAAGTATTGCTCATTTCCTTACCTACGGTGAGTGTCCTACACACCTATCTCGTAAAGAAAGGAGGACTGTTAAACTAAAAGCTACCAATTTTGTCCTTTAGGACAATGGCCTGTATAAGAGGAGCCTTGACGGAGTGTTCCTTCACTATGTGGACAAGGAGAAACAAAGCTAACTTTTGGAATCCTTCTACAATCTAGCCTGTGGAGGACATTTTTTTGCTCTTGTGACTGCCCATAAAATTTTGTGAGCTAGATATTATTGGCCAACTCTTTTCCAAGATGCATATAAGTGGGTAAGAAAATGTGAACTATGCCAATAGTTTATTGAGAGACCCAAGTTAGTTGCCCTGCCTCTCAAGCCAGTGGTCATAGAGGAACCATTCTAGCAATGGAGAATTGATTTTATTTGAGCTTTAAATCCATCTTCAAGTGTTGGACATGATTATGTCCTTACAGAAACTGACTACTTCACCAAGTGGGTGGAAGCTATTCCAACAAAGCATGCTACTTCAGAAGTAGTTTGCAATTTCCTCAAGGAGAATATCATTTCCAGGTTTGGGGTCTCGACTCAAATTATCACAGGCAATGTAACTTGTTTCACTTCCCATAAGATTACTCAGTTTTATTTTTACTATGGGATCACCCTCTCTCACTCTTCTGATTACTTTCCACAAGGGAATGGACAAGCTAAATCAAGTAACAAGAACCTAATGACTATCATCAAGAAGCTGGTGGATGACAACCAAAGGACATGGCATAAAGCATTGGTTGATGCTTTCTGGGAAAATAGAATTACACCAAAAAGAGAAATTGGTATGTCTCCTTTCCAACTTCTTTATGGTATCAATCCTGAGATACTAATCACCCTAAAATTTCCAGCATTAAAATTAGCTAAGACAATTGAAGATCAGACATATGAAAGCTCCATTGACAAGAGGATCATGTGCTTAACTGAGATGAATGAGCAGTGAACTATGGTGGTGGACCAAATTACTATGCATCAAAGTCTGGTGAAGAATCTATTCGACCAAAAAGCAAAAGCCCATAATTTTTAGGTTGGTGATCAAGTTCTATTATGGGATAAAAGAAGAGAACCAAAGGGAATGCATGGGAATTTTGATTCCTTATGAAGAGGCCCATTTACTATTCATCACAATGGTGAAAATAGTTTTTTATTGAAATATCAAGATGGTATGCCCTTTTCATTGCCTCATAGTGGGCAACATCTGAAACACTTCAATCCATGAAGTATCATATTAGATCAGGTTGTACATATGTATATTTGTATAGTCTTTTAGTTCTATTTTTGTGCTTTCATTTTTGTTCTTGTCATCTTTCTTTTTGGGTAACATGACTCCATGGCCCAATGGCATACTTCAAGGCATTAGAGATTCTAGTTTCTACTCCCCTTAGTTGTTCCAAGTTTTCAACTAAAGCAAGTTCCCCAACTGGAGCCAGCTGTTGTCCTCGAAAATGTTAGCTCATTTTTGGGACAACATATGAACTATTTTGGTCCTACAAGACCAAAATTGTCTCTTCCCTTTTCCTAAATTTTTCTATGCATTCTAATTCTCCATTATAAAAGCTCATATCTACAGACTTATTTCTATGGACTCAATTCTATAGACTTCACAGGAAGGAATCTACGAACTCATTTCTACAGACTCTGCAAGCTTGAAACTATGGACTCCATAGGCTCATATCTAAGGACTTAGTTTCTATGGACTCTACAGGTTCATATCTACAAACTCAATTTATATAGACTTCAAGGCCTCAAAACTATGGACTTTATAGGTTAATTTCTACAACATCTGTAGGAAAGAAACAAGCTCTCAACATTTAGGCAATTTCAAGGTTGGTTCAATGACTTAGTTCAATCAAAAATGTCCATTGGCAAGCTTCTAAGAAAGGATTGAACCATTAAACCATTGAAACATTGAACCTTGAACCATTTTGGTTTAATAGGTTTAATGGGTTCAAAGGTTCAACGTCATCAGCAAGAGTTAAGCACTTCAACAAAGGTTCAATGAGTTCAATGGTTTAATAGGTTCAATAGCGTTTGCTTCAACACTGTTTGGTTCAAAGTGTTTGGTTCAGGTAGTCAAGTGAATGAGTGGAACATAAGAAAGTGATTGAACCATTAAACCATTAAACCTTGAACCAATAAGGTTCAATATGTTTAACGGTTCAACAGGTTCAATTGGTTCAAAGCGATTAAAAGACTTAGACAAAAAGATGGCTTTAAATGCAAGATTGAACCATTAAATTGTTGAATCAAAGTTGGTTCAATTGATCGGTTCAATTGGTAGGTTCAAGGGGCTGCCCCAAAGCCAAAGGAAAAAGTGCCCTTGCAGAGGGCAGTGAACCAAGTCGAGTGCCCTTGGGAAGGTAGCAATCAAAGGCGGGCACAAGGAATTCCTTCAGAAAAGCTCTCATGGAAAAGTTGTTAAGGACCATTTCCTTCAGATAAATTATCTGAAGGAATGCCTTCAAAATTTTTGTCTGAAGGAATTCACTTGAGAAGAAAGCTCTAAAGCAAGAACCTGATAGAAAATCAACTAAGGCAAAGCAAAGGAAGATTTCCTTCAGATAAATTGTTTGAAGGAATTCGTTCAGACTTTTTGTCTAAAGGAAAAGAGCAGAAAAAGTCTGTCAAAGGAGAAAAATCCCACCAAGAAAATTAAAGCCCAAAGGCCATCCCAAGACTATCCAAAGGGTAGGTACCCTCATGGGGAACACTCGACACAAGGAATGTGGACCATTTCTCAAGACCCCAAAGGGCAAGTTCCCTCTAGAAAAGATCAAACCTAAAAGTGCAGTGGAAGCTGCCATGTGTCCCTTATAAAGTCAAAGCAAAAGTTGCCAAGTGTCATCTATTAAGACACAGTTTCTAATAAGTTTCAAAGTAGCAGAATGTGCCACATGTCTCATTATAACTCAGTGGAGTGTGACAAGTGTTTGCATCTACACTTCAAGTTTCTTATAAGCTACAAAGCTTCTTTTGATAATCTTTTCTCAGAGTTTCGAGGAAGGTGACAAGTGGAAACTATAGAAGGTTTTAATATATTTCTCTAAAAGTATTAGAATGTGCCATGTGTCCCTTGCAAAGCTCAGTGGAGGCTGACAAGTGTCAACCTCTATAGTTTCTTCCTTTTGTTTTGATATTAAGTAAGGACTATGGTGGGCCCCAGGTGAGTCGCTAAAATGAGTGAAGCATGCCAAGTGTCAACATATGCATGAATCCAAGTGAGTCCCAAATGTTTCTATAGTGTTTCTAAAGCTCAGTAGAAGCTACCATGTGTCATCTTCCATAGGAATCTCAAAAGACATCTAAAGCCTCTATAGTTAAGTGGATGTTGCCACATGTCCTCACCTATTTCATAGTGGAACACACCATGTGTCACTTGTTGAGATCAGTGGAAAGCAGCCAGAGCAAGCGAAAAAGACACAAAAGAATTACTAAGGAGGATGATGGGCCCATAGCCATCAAATTCAAGGCAACCAAATAGCTATTGGCTTTCAAATAATGATGGACTCAAAGACATCAAATTTTTGGTAATGAAATAACTGTTGATCCTTGTAGGCTTAAGCACATACCCTATGAACAAATTTAGTGACCGGCCAAAGAGATAGCCCAAGGGCTCAAATCACATAGATAAGCACAAAATATAGCTAGGAAAGGGGGAACAATGGAGAAAGATCAGAAATATCCACTCATGGGATATATTTCTAGAAAGTAAAGCAGTCCATCAGGTGGACATCGAAGAGTGCAAACATTCAATGGCATGGCCTATTTTTTTGCATTGAGTAGAGCGAATAGATGTGCACACATCAAGAAACACATCAGGTGGCCCATATTGAAAACTGGTGCTTGATTCCAGCATAGCCCATGGATAGAATTTAAAATTCATTAAAGGCATTAAATGCATTGTAGGTCATTTTTGTGAAACAAAGCACCCAAGTCTTTCTTGGAGCACTATATATTGGACTCTCTCTTATTCTTTTAGGAGATATCTCACTCTATTATCAAAAACAAAACTCTACCCAAATTTAAAGGCATTATTAAGACTTTGAGCTCAGATTATTGATCATATTTTTTTATTTGAATAAGAAAACAAGTGACTTTTCAGACTTCGTGCTGGAATAGATTGGTTGTTGGGGAAATTGTTCTTATGTCTATTTCCTTAATACATTTTTTTGTCCATTTAATTGAATAAGTAGAATTAGTAAAAATAATCAAGAAGGTGTCCTAAATCCAACTATGGAGAGACTTTGTGCCCCCATAATTGCCTTTAGTGTGTTTTCTTTCTATTCTTGTGTAAAGAATCTTGGGATGACTTTGTGCCCTCATTATCTTTCATATTCTATTTCTATGTAAAGGACCTTGGGATGACTTTCTACCCTCATTCTCCTTCATATCTCACTCTTGGGAAGTTGAGGTGGAGACTTTGTGATACATCTTAGTCTACTGATTACTACACCTTTGGTTATCAGTTACTTGTCACTATCTGAAAGAAATATTATTATTTCTTGCAAGATCACTTTTGAAAGAAGAGAAGTGCCTTTAGGATTTTCTCCTCGATTTTTTAACATCATCTCTAAAAATAGAGAGATGGATGGTTTATCCTACCCCTAAGTGTTATTTTTTGCTTATATATATATATATATATATATATATATATATATATATATATATATATATATATATATAGCTCTCGCATATTTATAGGGAACCTCTCCTTGATGAGAGGAGAGATTTGTCCCCTTTTGATGTAGTAAACTTGCATATCTGGCCGTCCAATCTTCCTATGTTGTGGTTGAAGAGACATATTTTTCTCATCAGTTAGTTGGTGACAAAATATTCACCCAACACCCTATAAACTATTTATATATTAATATGATCTGAAAATAGACTCAGGGGTGAGATTACACCATCCATCTCTCTTTTTTTAGAGATGATGTTTTACAAGGTGAAAGAGAAATCCTGGCTGATGATTGAAAGCATTTCTTTTCTTTCAGAAATGATGTTCAATAAATGGTAGAAAATCTTCTCGAATAGTAACTAGATCCATGAGAAACCCATGAAAGCACAAAGTCTTTAATTGCTCCCCTTATTGATTTGAAACGGATGTAACAGTAGAGTTAAGTGTAGCTCAAAGTCTTCAACTAAAACTACAATAGAGTATAAGATCACAAAGGATAAAAGTATTTCAAAGCCTTTCTAATATCCTTATTAATAGAACAAGAGAAACATAAACTAAAGGTAATTATAGCAGTGCAAAGTCTTCATAATTAACTTTAGAACATCTCTAAATAATTTCCACACATACTTTGCTTATTTAATCAAATAGATGAGAGATTATTAGAAAAAATAACATAAGAATGATCTCCTAAATAACACAAATTATTCCAACACAAAGTCTGAAAGTAACCTACTTTCTCATTTATTCAAGAAAATATGATTTACAATCTGAGATCAAAGTCTCAGGAAGCATCTCAATTTAGCCAAAGTTTATGCTCTTAATTATCAAAAAATCCCTCTCCTATTACAAAAGAGGCTCCCTCTCTCTCTCTCTCTCTCTCTCTCTCTCTCTCTCTATATATATATATATATATATATATATATATATATATATATATATATATATATATATATATATATATATATATATGTATATATATATATAGGGAAAAGCCTTTAAAATTGAGAAAAGATTTAAATATTAAAATCTAGTCAAAGATGAGTCTCCATTGACTTTGGAACTTTCTAGATTTTTACATGTATATATATATATATATAGGGAAAAGCCTTTAAAATTGAGAAAAGATTTAAATATTAAAATCTAGTCAAAGATGAGTCTCCATTGACTTTGGAACTTTATAGATTTTTACATGTAATTATACATAACAAAAGTACATGTGAAAATGTCCCAAGTCAATTAAAAAGTGCATGATAAAAATGAAGAGGAAAGCATAGAAGAATAGTTCAATTTTTGTCGCCATCCTTATTTAGATGAGCATCGTACATGGTGATAGCTACCTGTATCTTGATACTGTCTGGCATAATAATATTTTTAAAGACCACCTTAGCCTTGACTATGGCATCTCTCATTACTATGATTGATTTCACATGATTGGTTAACCTAGTTCTTAGATTGTCCAGAGTTAACTGATTATCTAAGATATTCTCCACAGAAGCCACTAATAATGCTTTCTCCTCAAATTATTTTTGGATCATACCTTCAAACTCTTGAATCATTTCTTCTACTAAAATGAATTGGTTGTCTTGAGAGGTAAGTCTACAAGGCAACTCCTCCAATTTGTGTAGCACACTGATATCACTTTGTTCACTGGCATCCTTGGAAGATTCAAGGTTGCTAATTAATTCCTTAAGTACCTAGATCTTATATATCAGTGATTCTTTAGTTTCAATATAAGAATATATATCGGCAATGATGCCGATTGATACTAGGGTATGTATTTTTAGCTCTTTCATCTCTATCCATTTTCTAAGATATTTATCTATGCTTTCAACCTCTTGAGAAATGACATTGATAAGATCATCTAATTATGTTCTCACTTTCCTCATTTTACCCATCTTCTCAGACAACTCTATGAACAAAGAAATCCCCTATGCATGCATCTTATCCAAGTAGTCTTCAAGTACCTTCCCCTTTAGATAAGTCTTTTATGCTTTTTGAATCATGGGATCATCTATAGAGAAAGCCTCTAGAGTTACCACTTCTGGAGCAAAAGTGAATCTCTTTATTATAGTGGTCAATTGATTCACCATCGCCTTATAATGATCTTTCATTTCTCTTTTTCTGTCAAATTTTTGAACCATAATATCCATAGTTGATTGCAAATCACTCTTAGTTCCCTCATGAGTTATCTTCCCTAACTTAACTCGAGAGATAGAGTAGCTGCTCATATCAAAATTTTCAAGGGTCACATCTTGTGGAGGTTTGGCTATTTCCAAAAATTTGTGCCCCTTATCTCCAATCATCTTTGAAAGGATCTTTGGCTTCTTTTGGGTCTTAGCTTTCATCGGCACCATTTTACCAAAATCAAAGTCATCTAGAGAGATGGCTTGTTTTTTTCCTTTTCGGTGTAAAAGTTGACAACCATGGTGGGAGAGTAGAAGCACTTACATTAGCAACAGTCCCTGTAGTTAGCGTCACTAGGGTAGCACCTACACTATTGGTGGAAATAATGGGTGTAGTATCAATTAAAACCACACCTACTACTGAATGGTTGAAGGTAGAACTATCTTCGATGTTAAAAGATGGAGATGACAAACTGGGGATGGATCCTAATGAACAAAGAACATCTCTAGAAGTGCTTTGAGGATCACCAAAAATAATTTTAGGAGAGGTGGCTCTAGAAGATATTAGATAAATAAGTGTAGTTGTAATAGGTGAGTGGGGTGGAGAAGAAGAAATTCCTACGTTCAGTTGTGCACCTTCTCACAAAGATAGAGTTTTTGTTCCCTAATGACCTGCAGGCCTGTCATTAGTTTCCATCTGTTCTGTCATTGGTTCTTCGGTGCTTTGTTTCTCAACCCCCATATCTATCATTTTTGTCTCTTTCTCTGCAAATTTTGATTTCTTTGATACAAAAATGATCCTAAGCTTATGGGGCCTAGAAGGAGAAGGAACACCGCCTTTATTCTTCGTCTGATTTTTTGCCCTTCTCCTTGTCTCTTCTTGAAATTTGACCTCTAATCCCGTGATGAACTCTTTTAAGGTGATTCCCTTATTTTCTAACCAATCATTGGTGTTTGCCAATATTGGTTTGAATCTCATCCTCAAGGAGGTCAACTCTTTTTGAGACCATTGGATCAGAGGAAGAGGAGCATTGGTGACTTGTTCAACATGATATCTACTATTGATCAGGTCTGTATCATCTGCTAGATTTGCAAGGATATCAAAAATCCCTAGATATTTTATTTGTTCAAGAGATAGTCTACTATAGTCCATCTTTTTGATATCTCCTGCTATCCTCAAATCAATCTAAATGTCTTCGATCATAGGTTCATAGAATTGGGTCTTCCTCCTGATCTTGTCCTTCACACCTTTGTAATAAAACTTGGGTCTCCTTTTGAAATGCTTCATGGTTCCAAGTTACATTTAGGTCTCCATTGCCCTACCTTTTATAGTGGTTAATACTGAGTACCTACCAATTTCAATTGGAAACTTGAAATTGGGTTTCTTAAGTTTCATCTACTTATTATGTATGAAAATAATTTGTCTACACAACTCCATCAGGACCAATTTATTTAAGGGAAATCTTGGGAGCATATAGGGATAACCTTGGAAAAATCTAACCCACAAATAATAAAAAGAAGGGAGTTGCAAAACCATACAGTCAAAGTCATTCACAATGGTCCAAGCTTCATCTAACACTCTTTTCTGTTCTAATTAGGGTCAAAGAGACACAAAAATACTACAAAAAAGTGTCATTTACCCTCCTAAAGTGATGGATTGAACCCTTCAATGTCAACTGGGGATAATATTGATATACCAAGGTCATTTTTTTGTCTCCCTCCGATGTTAAGCTTGGAAAGGTTCTCATTGAAGCTAAAATGTATACCAAGTATGAAGCCATGTAGAATTTTGAGGTAGTAGACACCTTGGTCAATTGCTCAGACAGAGCATTGCTAATTTGTTCCCCCTAGAAAATGACTTGTTTTCCTTAGAGGATTATCTTATTGAAGGGATACATCCATTCATGAAACTAAGAAGAAGAAGAAGGTAAACCTCTTAATCTGCTAAAAAGAGTAATCAAGCTACCAACCTCTTCAATAAAATCACTCTTTATAAAGTTTCATGGCCATCTGGATAAGTTTGCTCTAAGAGTTGTGAGCCATCTATTGTTGATCACCTTCTTTGCCTTCTCAGGATCTTTATCATATTCCTTTTGTACTTAAATGAAGTCAATCTTCAACACTTCAGTAGGAGGAGGGCACATGAACACTTTGTCGATGAACTCAAGGTCTAGTCAAATTACTATGTTGCCACTAGCATCTACCATAGCCCTGGTATCTTTGTTGTAGAATTAGGCACACTAGAGAATGAAATCTATGTGATGAGCCATCATAGGAAAAGAGGAGACCAGATAAATATTGATCTCAATTATCCTCTTCATTTTAGAGTTAGGATTGTTTGCTTTGGTTCTCTCTACAAATTTGGCCATATCTACGTGCCTGATCTTTGTATCCCTAATGTCGTCAACATTAGAAGTAATCAAGGTGATTGGAAAAATACTTTGATACTGGTATTTCATCATCTTTGACTTCTTTAGAGAAACCTTAGTCGTCAGGATGAGCTTTTGTCAAAAGTATATTGATGAAGAAAGATCTTGAAGAGAAACTATGATAAGAATCATGATCGCACAATTAAGGAAAATATTGGCAATTTGGGAAAATTGCACGTTGAATGATCATGACCAGGGAAATGCGCTTGAAAGGGATAAGATGAAATAAGGTTGAGAAGTGAAAGGGGAGTGGGCTCAGAAAATAGGAAAATCAAAATTTCCTAGAGTTAGTAAAAATAGAGAGAAGGCATGCATGGGTAGAAAAAAATTCCACCCTTGCATGTTGAGAACTGTCATTGTGCATAGGTGGAAAAAATCACTACCTATGGATATTGAGGAAGGAAGGATGCATCAGTAGTGATTTTCACCACTTATGCAAGTGTAAAGTCATCGAGTTGTGCATATGCGACAAAAATCACTGCCAATGCACTAGTCAGGAAGTTAGAGGTGCATCGACGGTGAAAATCACTGCCTATGCAAATGGTTAGATGGTCAAATGTGCATTGATGGAAATTTTCACCACTAATACACATGGTTATAAGTTTTTGTGTAAGGGTAGAAAAAATTACCACCCTTGCATGGGTTGGCAAGGGGTCCATAAGAGTAGTGAATTTTGCTGCCTTTACACATAGTTGGATGGTCACATGTAAGGGTGGTGAAATTCACCGCCATTACCTGGGAGAAATGGCTGACAAGTGAAAAATAGGGGGAAGAGATTTCTCCCTGCTTAGATTTCCCCATGGGGAAAAAAGGAGGAAGGGGAAGAAGACAAAAACCTAGACCTAGAAGGAAAAGAGGGAAAACAACATGGAGAAGAAAAGAAAAGCAAAAACAAAATAAAACCAAAACAAGAAGAGTAAAAATGCAAAAACCTACATGATAATCGTGATACAATGCTTGAATCCAAAGAAAACTCAATTCCACTTGCTCGCTTAATCATCCAGATGCAGGGAAGAGGAGAAACAAAGAAGAATGAAACAAAATGAGGTAAGAAGAGATTAAATGGGGAAAAATTTGACTCCAACCACTCAGCGTGCATGGCCATAAATGCCATGCATGAAAATTGAGACTATGCAAGGGCAACAAAAATTGCCGCCCCTGCACGGGAGGTTTAAAAAAAGGGATGTAGGGGTGGCAAATTTTGTCACTCCTGCATGGAATGAACTAGAAAACTACAAGGGTGGTGATTTTCACCACTCCTACATGAAGGATGCAAGGGTGGAAAAAATTGCCACCTTTTCATAGAAAGTTAAAACCACATGTAGTGGTAGCAAAAATTGCCGCCCCTTCATGCAAACTCAAGAAAATACCTAACCTAAAAAAGTGAAAATTTGTCATCTGATTGCATCAAGATCATAATTATTTTCACATTTTTTGGGAAATCATAATAAGGGAACATCATGAACTTTTAACAATGCCAGTTGATCGAAAATGAGATCAAGAAAAACTTGCCTCAAATGATGAACTTAGAGTGAAAAACATGAAATGGATAAGTTTAGTAGGGGTTGTTCCAAAAATGGGTGTAGCTGATTTTCAGAACAACAACTAGCTATTGTTGGGGAGCTTCCATTGATTGAACCAATCGATGGGAGTAGAAACTAGTCTCCAAGTGCCTTCATCCAAGCCATTGGGCTACAAAGTCAAGCCAAGAAAAGAAAAGACATAAAAAACTAAAAGAAAATAAATTAATTAAAAAACTATACAAATGTACAAGTGAAGTTATTTAATACTTCAAGGATTGAAGTATTTTAGATGTTGCCCACTGTGAGGTAGTGAGAATGGTGCTCCATCTTGATACTCCAGCAAGAAGATTTTTGCACCATAGACCTGATGAATGGTAAATGAACCTCTCCACAAATAATCATATTTGTCGTGCATTCTTTTTGGTTCTCTCCTCTTCTCCCGCAACAAGACTTGATCTCCAATCTAAAAATCATGCATCCTTGCCCTCTTGTCGAAGAGTTTCTTCACCTGATTTTGGTGTATAGTAATCTGGTCCACCACCATGGTTCATTGCTCATTTAATTCAGTTAAGCACATGATCTTTTTATCAATAGAATTTTTGAAGGTTGAATCTTCGATTGCCTTTGCCAACCTGAGCGCTGGTAGTTCTAGGGTGATTGGTATCTTTGCATTCAAACCATACAGAAGTTAGAATGGTGACATACCTATTGCCCTCTTGGGTGTAATCCTATATGCCCACAAAGTGTCAAATAATGCTTTATGCCAAGTCCTCTGATTATCATCTACCATTTTCTCGATAATAGTAACTAGATTCTTGTTACTTGATTTTGCTTATCCATTCCCTTGTGGAAAATAATTAGAAGTGTGGGAGAGGGTAATTTCATAATAAAATTAGAATTGGGTAATCTCATGAGAAGAGAAATAGGCTGCATTATTTATTAAAATCTTAATTGGAACTCCAAAGTGGGAGATGATATTTTCCTTAAGAAAACTACATACCACTTCTAAAGTAGCATGCTTGGTTGGGATGGCTTCCACCCATTTGGTAAAGTAATCAGTCATAGTGAGGACATAATTATGCCCAGTGCTTGAAGACAAGTTGACTACGCCAATGAAATAAATACCCCATTATTGAAAACATTCTTCAATCACCACTAGCTTGAGAGGTAACATGGCCAATTTAGGTTTCTTGACGAACTATTGACACAATTCACACCTATGCACCCATTTGTAATCATTTTGAAATAGTGTAAGCCAATATTACCTCACTCATAGAATCTTATGAGCTATCACTGGTGTATAAAAATGTCCTCCACAAGCCAAATTATGGAAAGACTCCAAAAATTTACCTTGTTGCACCTTATCGATGCAACAAAGAAATACCCCATCAAGGCTTCTCTTATACAAACCATTGTCCTACAAGACATAGTTAGTAGCTTTTAACTTAACATTCCTTTTTTATTTGTAGGATAGATGAGAAGGACACTCACCATAGGTAAGAAAATGAGTGATATTGGAATACCACTCATTAGTAGTAATGACGAAGAGAATCGTAGGCACATCTTCAACCTTTGTTTCTTCATTTTTTGTTTCCTTGAGGATATTATCAGCAATCAACTGGCAGAGTCCCTTTCCCCACACAAGCTTGGTAGGTTTGATACCAAGATCAAAATCCTGAATCTTAGCAAGCTAATTACCCCTTTTAGTACCAAACTCCTGTTGAGTTAGAATGGACTTCACCGTTGTGTCAGGCACCAAAACCATAGTATGTGAATTCAAGATATAAAATCTGAAATGCTTCACCACCTTAACCACAGCATAAGCATGTTTCTCCATATTTAAATATTTTAATTCATGAGCTTTGAGAGGACAACTCATAAATGATATTGGAGATTCTACACCTTCTTTGATTTGTTGAACCAAAATAGCTGAAAGTGTATGCTCGAAAGTATAGTTGTATATTATGAAGTCTTTAGTGTAATCTGGACAAACTAGAATTGGTTCATGGGTAATTGCTTTTTTGATGTCTTCAAATGCTAACTTGCCTCTTACAGTTCATCAAAAAGTTGTTTTTCCCTTTATCATGTCGACAATGTGGCGAGTCTTCTTTGCAAATGCTAGAATGAATCTTCATAGAAAATTCACCTTTCTAAAGAAAGAATGAACTACAGTCTTACTAGAAGGAAGAACAAGACTTTGGATAGATTTGACTCTTTTTGAATCAATTTTTATACCTTTTTGGGATACAGTGTGATCGAGAAGTTTACCTTCTTTAACCCCAGAAACTGACTTCTTGGGATTAAGAGAAATACCATTTTGCCGACAGCGTTCCAACACTTGTTGTAGATGATGCAGATAATCAGGATGATATTTGGAAAAAATGGTCAAGTCATTAAGATATACCACAATAAACTTTCTCATTTCATCTCTAAAAGCAAGATCCATTACTCTTTGGAAGGTAGCGCTAGCATTTATCAACTAAAAGGCATTTTGTGATATGCAAAAGTGCCCCAAGGTGTAGTGAAACCAGTCTTATGTTGATCTGCTTCATTGACTTCTATTTGATTGTACCTAAAAAAACCATCTAGCATTGATAACATTTCTAAATCAGTCACTGTTTGAAAAACTTGGTCCATGATGGGCAGAGGGTAGTTATCTTTTAAAGAAGATTGATTCAGGTTTCTGAAATTGACACAAATACAAATTTCCCCATTATTTTTTCTTACAAGAACTATGTTAGCAATCCAGGTGGAATGATGGATTGAAAAAATAATTCTCGCATTCAACATTTTTTGGATCTCAAAAAAGATAATACTTGATATTTTGGGATTGTATTGCCTTTATTTTTGCTTGTAAGGTAATGACCCAACCTTAAGAAGAATTTCATGCCAAATTTCTTCAAGCCTGAGAGATTTCAAATCATCATAAGGATATGCCAAAAAATCAATGTAATGGTGAAGAAGAGTAGCAAACTTGAGCTTTTCATTAGAAGTGCAACAATTTCTAATGTTGACCATTTTGGGATTTTCTTTCATACTCAAATTTATTTGATCAAACTCCCTAGAGGAACTTGAATCCACTTGTCGCTGCTTGACATATATGTCTTGATTATTAAATAATTTCTCGAGAGAAACCAAACCTTTTGGAATTTTATTTCCCTTGAGTTGAAGGAACTCTTCACCAATTTTGGAATTTACTTTGGGAATTGATTCCCATGGTAGAGATTTGCGTTCTTCAAAATAAAGATAGTCAAAGTTGTCCATATTTTCTAGAAAAGCAATAATTTGATTGTCACCATTGAACACTTGCCAATGGTTAGAATTATCAGGTACACTTGGTTTAAAGACCAACTCGATAGTGTAATTTTCTTTTTTGAAGTCTTTATGGGAACTATGAAAGTCATGGAGATAGCCAACAAATTTTCACAGTCATTGCATTCTCTCAGCATAGCAGAAATATTGAAAGCATCAAAACTTTCAATACATTCCCATACAAGATTGTGATAATGTTGTAATCTTTCATTTTTTGTTTGGTATAGATTCCATACTTGAAAAACTACCAATTCAGTATCTCCAAGGGTGTGAAGAACCTTAACACCTTATGCATGAGCAGCTTTCAATCCAAGCAGCAAAGACTCATACTCAACATTGTTATTGGTGTTATTGAACTTCAGCTTATATGAATAAGGAAAAAATTATCCCTGAGGGGAGATCAAGATAATTCTAGCTCTAGAACTAGTAGAAGAGAAATTGCCATCAAATTCTAAAATCTAAACATCATCATAATTTAATCCTTTCAAAAACTTCTCTTCATTATTCAGGGAAGATCCTTTTTTGTCTAAACTTTGCTCCAACAATTACTCTGACTTTGTATATGAATTTTTTGAATGGTCACTAAAAGGACTTTCATTTGATGAGATGAAAACATCTTCAGTAGTCAGGAAATAATTACTCATTCTTGATGATTCAAATAAAATTTATGCTTCAGGATCAGACGTTTGCATGACTATATATTTTGACTCTTTTTCAAAAAGTAATTTCTTCATAACACTTTTAACAGGTATCCTTGCTTCAGACAGGTCCATATTCAATTCTCCACCTACATCTTTACAAAAATTGTGCTCGAGCAGAATACCATAAGAGGTTGGAACATCGGCCATTAAGACCGTCATTTTGATCTTCTTCTCTGAAAAAGCTACAAATCCAAATTGGGCATCTTTGATTTAGCCCAAGAGTCAGACTTGTTTATTTTCCATAGAGAAACATCTCCTGAAATTCTTAGTCAAAGTAAGACCAAGAGAATTTGCTACCTTAGCAAGCATAACGTTATTAGAAGCTCCAGAGTCTATTATGCAATTACTCAATTTATGACCATTTATCAATAGGAAAACATAGAAAGGTTTTATTTTCCTAGAGGTGACAAGAGGAGTAGCGACAATATTATTATAGGTGGATTTGTTCTTGGAGGAATCATGAGTCACCTTTGGAAAATCTTGTCCTGTAGGGGTAGTTTTACTTTTTACATATTTGGCCAACCTATCAAACTATTTAAGATTGGCTCGTAAGTACTCAATCTCAATCATTTGAATCTTGGTATTTTTGGCATGATCAATTATATCAAATAATTGAAATCGACTAGAGATAGAGGGAGGGAGCCCATCATCTTAATCTTTAGTGGGTGTGGCACTAGTCTGAGAGATAGAAGTTGAAGGTACAGGGCGATTTGAGGTACTTACTTTCTTATTAGTCACCAGGTCCTTTGATTAGAAAGGTAGTGAAGTCCCTCATTTAGTGATCAAAACCACTAGTTGAGGTTCTTCTCTTGCTTTTTCTTTATCAGCTTGTTGATTTGACTAGTTCTAGGACCTAGTAAAAATAACATACGATCCATCAAACACTTCTCCCTTACTTTTAGCTTCATCCTGATAATCTAGGAAACCAATGTTGGAGTCACCAGCTAATTCTTCTTCTTATTCTATAAAGAGATTAGCATCATCTTCTTGGTCCAACTCAGGTTGGAGTGAGGAATCATTTTCACCTTCAAGGTAACCAACTGCTGAGTTAGTTGGTGTTGCTTCAATGGCAAGTTTCCCCTATGAGGGAGGTACATGATTTGGTTATCCTTGATTTTTGATAGCATTGCCTTGATATGATTGGTTCTGAAATGTCCTCCTTGGTATATCTTGATAAGGGGGAATAGACATAACTTGAGCCATTTATCTTTTCAAGGCTAGTAGTTCATTTGTCAACTTTTGCATTATAGGATCTGTGGTGCTCGTGGAAGAACTTTCAGTAGATGAAAAAAAAAATTATTGGAATCTTTTCTAATATTACCCACTAGGATAAGATCATCCTCATCCTCAGTAGCCAAATTTTTGGATACAATAAGATCTATAGGACCGGTCTACCTCAATAGAAAACTTACTTTATGAAGTTACAAGTTGATGAAAAAGCACTTGAAGTTCTCTGGTGTAGGTTGAGCAATTGTAGGAATTCAGTCTCTCAGCTTATCAAACTTAGTAATGAAGTCTCGCATAGGTTCATGAGGTTCCTTCTTCATTTGTGTAGGCTGAGCCAACAAGGCATGTGCATCTTCAATGGTTTTGAACCTGGCCTCAAACTTGGCCTTGAGCATATTCTAGTCAGTTATAGTTTGAGCTTAAAGGTGATAAAACTAGTCATTAGTAGCACTTAGCAGAGTTTCTACAAATAGTCTCACTGCTATATCTTCATATTCCACACCTATCACACCACATGCTATGGAAAAAGCAATAATATGCTCATCAGGATGAACCTTCCCATTGCCATAGAATTTGGGAAAATTCTTTCTCAAACAATGAGGTAGTTCATGTAAAGGTGGGACTAAATTGAGAGGACCAAAGGAGTTGCCCCAAGGACCTTGGGCCATTATGAGATGATGATTGAAAGGGGGGATAACAAATCCTGGAAGGGTAAGTACAGACAAAACTCTACTAGCACTAAGACTAGAAGCTTCATTTGGTATTCGATATCTGATGTTGGTAGGAGGAAAACTCTTAGCATGCTAAAGATGAGATGGTAGAGGAGAGATCTCGAAAATTATTTCATCACACCAACTCAAATATAAGATCAACAATACCTTGAGCTCTCTGGCTTCGCATGTATGGTGGATCTGCTAGAGTGAAAAACTAAACAAGGACTCGAAATGATTTAATTTGAAGCTTGAGGCTTCAAAGTGAATGTTTGTGTCTCCAGTGGACTGTGGAGCTACCAGAGTATGAATAAGGCTATTTAATGGAAATAGTTATAAAATGGAAATGGATAAGGATAGGAAGTACTTCAATCTAAAGCTTGAGGCTTTAAAATGCACATAACATCCCCAACAAAGTCACCAAAAGCTGTTGGGTGAATATTTTGTTGTCAAGAAACTGACAGAAAAATGGGTATATCAACCACAATACAAGGAGATTTATATGGAAAAAGTGTGGGTTTACCACATCATAGTGAGATAAGTCTCTCCTCTCATCAAGGGGAGGTTCCCTATAAACTATTTATATATTAATATGAACTGAAAATAGACTCAGGGGTGAGATTACACCAACCATCTCTCTTTTTTTAGAGATGATGTTTTACAAGGTGAAAGATAAATCCTGGCTGATGAATGAAAGCATTTCTCTTCTTTTAGAAATGATGTTCAGTAAATGGCAGAAAATCTTTTTGGATAGTAACTAGATCCACGAGAAACCCATGAAATCACAAAGTCTTTTATTGCTCCCCTTATTGATTTGAAACGGGCGTAATAGTAGAGTTAAGTGTAGCTCAAATTGTTCACCTAAAACTACAATAGAGTGTAAGATCAAAAAGGATAAAATTAGTTCAAAGCCTTTCTAATATCCTTATTAATAGGATAGGAGAAACATGAACTAAAGGTAATTATAGCAGCGCAAATTCTTCATAATTAACTTCAAAACATCTCCAGATAATTTCTACACACACTTTACTTATTTAATCAAATAGATGAGAGATTATTAGGAAAAAGAACATAAGAACGATCTCCTAAATAACACAAATTATTCCAACACAAAGTTTGAAAGTAACATGCTTTCTCATTTATTCAAGAAAATATGATTGACAATCTAAGATCAAAGTCTCAAGAAGCATCTCAATTTAGACAGAGTTTTTGCTCTTAATTATCAAACATATCCCCCTCCTATTACCAAAAAGGCTCCCTCTATATATATAGGGAAAAGCTTTCAAAATTGAGAAAAGATTTAAATATTAAAATCTAGTCAAAGATGAGTCTCTGTTGACTTTGGGACTTTCCATATTTTTACATGTAATTACACATAACAAAAGTACATGTGCAAATGTCCCAAGTCAATTACAAAGTGCATGAAAAAAATGAAGAGGAAAGCATGGAATAATAGTTCAATTTTTGTCACCAGCCTTCTTTAGATGAGCATCATACATGGTGATAGCTTCCTATATCTTGATATTTTCTAGTGTAATAGTATTTTTGAAGACCACCTTAGCCCTGACTGTGGCGTCTCTCACTGTTGTGATTGATTTTGCATGACTAGTTTACCTGGTTCTCAGATTGTCTAGAGTTAACTAATTATCTAAGATATTGTCCACAAAAGCCACTCAGAATGTTTTCTCCTCAAATTCCTTTTAGATCATAGCTTCAAAGTCCTAAATCATTTCTTCTCCTGAAATGAATTGGTTGTCTTGATAGGTAAGTCTGCAAGGCAACTCCTCCAATTTGTGTAGTAGATTGATATTGCTTTGTTAAGTGGTGTCCTTGGAAGATTCGAGGTCACTAATCAATTCCTTAAGTACTCATATCCTATATATCAATGATTCTTTAGTTTCAATATAAGAATCTCTATCGACAATGACACTGATTGATACTAGGGTACATATTTTCAGCTCCTTCATCTCTATCCATTTGCTAAGATATTTATCTGTGCTTTCAACCTCCTGAGAAATGACATTGATAAGATCATCTAATTCTGTTCTCACTTTCCTCATTTTAACCATCTTCTCAGACAACTCTATGAACAAGGAAATCCCTTATGAATGCATCTTATCCAAGTAGTCTTCAAGTACCTTCCCCTTTAGATAAGTCTTTTTTGCTTTCTAAATCATGGGATTGTCCATAGAGAAAGCCTCTAGAGTTACTACTTTTGGAAAAAAAGTGAATCTCTTTATTACTGTAGTCAATTGCTCCACCATCACCTTATAATGATCTTTCATTTCTCTTTTCCTGTCAAATTTTTGAACCATAATATCTATTGCTGATTGCAAATCACTCTTAGTGCCCTTGTGAGTTATCTTCCCTAACTCAACTCGAGAGATAGAGTAGCTGCTCATATCAAAATTTTCAAGAGTCACATCCTGTGGAGGTTTGGCTATTTCCAAAAATTTGTGCCCCTTATCTCCAATCATCTTTGAAAGGATCTTTGTCTTCTTGGGGGTCTTAGCTTTCATTGGCACCATTTTACCGAAATCAAAGTCATCTAGAGAGATGGCTTGTTTTTTCCTTTTCGGTGTAAAAGTGGACAACCATGGTGGAAGAGCAAAAGCACTTAAATTAGCAATAGTCTCTATAGTTGGCATCACTGGGGTAGCACCTGCACTACTAGTGGAAACAATGGGTGTAGTATTAGTTAAAACCACACCTACTACTAAATGGTCAAAGGTAGAACTATCTCTGATGTTAAAAAATGGAGATGACAAACTGAGGATGGATCTTGATAAATAAAGATCATCTCTAGAAGCACTTTGAGGATCACCAAAAATAATTTTATAAGGAGAGGCAGCTCTAGAAGAGGGAATACTGATTGGAGAAATAGGTGAAGGAGTTACACCAGGTGAGTGGGGTGGAGAAGAAGAAATTATTGCATCTAGCTGCACACCTTCTTGTGGAGATAGAGTTTTTGTTTCCTATTGACCTATAGGCTTGTCATCAGTTTCCATTTGTTCTGCTACTAGTTCTTTAGTGCTTTATTTCTCAACCCCCATATCTATCATTTTTGGCTCTTTCTCTGTAACTTTTGATTTCTTTGATACAAAAATGATCCTAGGCTTATTGGGCCTAGAAGGAGAAGGAACATCACCTTTATTCTTCATCCAATTTTCCACCCTTCTCCTTGTCTCTTCTTGAAATTCAGCCTTTGATCCCATGATGAACTCTTTTAAGGTGATTCCATTATTTGCTAGCCAATCATTGGTGTTTGCCAATATTGGTTCGAATCTCATCCTCAAGGAGGTCAACTCTTTTTGAGACCATTGGATTGGGGGAAGAGGAGCATTGGTGACTTGTTTAGCATGATATCTACTATTGATCAGGTCTCTGTCATCTACTAGATTTGCAAGGATATTAGCTAGCCCAAGATATTCTATTTGTTCAAGAGATAGTCTACTATAGTCCATCTTTCTGATATCTTTTGCTATCCTCAAATCGATCCAGACGTCTTTGTTCATAGGTTCATAGAACTGGGTCTTCCTCCTAATCATGTCCTTCACACCTATGTAATCAAAGTTGGGTCTCCTTTTGAAATGCTTCATGGTTATAAATTGCATTTTGGTCTCTATTGCCCTAGCTTTTGTAGCGATTAATACCAAGTACCTACCAATTTCAATTAGGAACCTGAAATTGGGATTCTTAAGTTCCATCTGCTTATTGTGTTATGACAATAATTTGCCTACACAACTCCATTAGGACTAATTTATCTAAGGGAAATCTTGGGAGCATATAGGGATAACCTTGGAAAAAGCTAACCTACAGATAACAAAAAGAAGGGAACTGCAAGAACATACAGCCGAAGTCATTCACAACGGTCCAATCTTTATTTGACATTCTTTTCTATTCTAATTAGGGGTTGAAGAGACACAAAAATACTATAAAGAAAGTGTCATTTACCCTCCTAAAGTGATGGATTGAACCCTTCAATGTCAACTGGGGGTAATATTGATATACTGGGGTCTTTTTTCTATCTCCCTCCAATGTTAACCCTGGAAAGGTTCTCATTGAAGCTGAAACGTATACCACGTATGAAGTCATGTAGAATTTTGAGGTAGTAGACACTTTGGTCAATTGCTCATGTAGAGCATTGCTAATTTGTTCCCCCAAAAAAATGACTTGTTTGCCCTGGAGGATTATCTTAATGAAGGGATACATCCATTCGTGAAACTGAGAGGAAAAAGGTAAACCTTATACTCTACTGAGAAGAGTAATCAATTCACCAACCTCTTCAATAAAATCACTCCTTGGAAAGTTTCATGGCCATCTGGACAAGTTTACTCTCGGAGTTTTGAGCCATCTATTGTTAATCACCTTCTTTGCCTTCTCAATATTTTTATCATATTCTTTTTGTGCTTCAACAAAGTCGATCTTCAACACTTCATTAGTAGGAGGGCACATGAACACTTTGTCGATGAACTCAGGGTCTAGTTGAATTACTATGTTGCCACTAGCATCTACCACAACCCTGGTATCTTTATTGTAGAATTGGGTGCACTAGAGAATGAACTTTGTGTGATGAGCTGCCATAGGAAAAGAGGAGACCAAATGAATATTTCTCTCAATTATCCTCTTCATTTTAGAGCTAGGATTATTTGTTTTGGTTAGCTCTATGAACTCAGCCTTATCTATGTGCTCATCTCTGTATCCCTAATGTCATCTATATTATAAGTAATTGAGGTGATTGAAAAAACACCTTGATATTGGTACTTCATTGTCTTTGACTTCTTTAGAGAAACCTCAGTCATTGGAATGAGCCTTTGTCAAAATTATATTTATTAAGAAACATCTTGAAGAGAAATTGTGATAAGAATCATGATTGCACAATTAAGGGAAATATTAGCAATCTAGGAAAATTGTACATTGAATGATCATGACTAGGGAAATGTGCTTGAAAGGGTTGTTGATGCAGGAGATTGCACCTAGGGTAAGGAGGCCTAGCTCCTGCCTTCTCCTTGCAACATGGAAACTCCCCTCTCGCCTGTGAGACTAGTGAAGCTGGAGGGGAGAGTCTCTAGATAAGGGCTAGCTCCCTTTGATGCATCGTGTTTGTTCCAGCAAGTGCTAAAGCATACATATATATAGATATATAAAATGGGGGGATGAAAAGGGAGAAAGATGTAGGAAAACAAACTACTCTAAAGAGGTGATGCACCAAAATAAATGCGACCTTCACATACCCACACTGAAACTAGACAAACACATACATCACTACACATTTGGCAGAAGGACCAGGCTGCTAGAAACTAGTGGGGAGGCCTTAATGGAAGATACAAAAAAGAAATAGATCACCAAAGGTGTTGTGAGATGCACACTTATGTAGTAACTTCTTCTATTTCACACTTCTCAAATACTTCTCTTTTCCTGTCAGCTACAGAGATGGCGCCTTGTAGATAACAGATATGCTGGTGTTGAACCTATGAGAGCATCAAGAAAACAATTACTGGACATAGAACAAACACTCAAAACATACTCAGATATATCTATCCAAATGGAGGTAAAAACTACTTTCATTTGATTCAGGTGGAAATTTCGCCAGGGCTACGCCCTTTACAAATGTGGAAGATCTCCCTCTTTTACAAATGACAAGTTCACAATATATAAGAGAAGCAAGGAGGCCATTTGGCGCTCTGTCATTTACAAGTGGCATACATGTCCCTTCATGAAAATAAATAAGTTGCTCAAAATATTAATGAGTTGTTCATTTATCTACTCGAAATCTACATTTCTTACTTGGGTGACTTACACGGTTTGCCTTCCAATTTAATGTGAAATACAGAAAGTGGTTGCACTGCTAGCTGCTATCATTCCAAATGATCAATTTGCTGGCACTATTTCACCTACCAAAGTTGCTTCTCCAATTTGCACCAGTTAGACTTAACTGCTCACTCATCACCTACCTGTCGCTTGTCCATTTATCCTATCTGACTCATTCAGCCCCTGGGGCAAACTTTCAATAGGTTGCTGCATATCTTGGGCTCATTCCATGGTTGGCGCTTGGGCATTTAAAAACCAATAGCCCTTTTTACTGGCTTAAAATTGACATTTGTGGCCCGTCACCATCCTTGGCAAATTTCATCAGGTCCTTTCTACCTGAATCATCCATTGAACTAAAGCCGAAGAACTTGAAGACAGATGAACCAAGTGCAACTTGAAAGAGACTGGCATTTCAAAGCAAGTGAAGAGGGTGACCAAGATTTTTTCCTGTGGGCAAAAATTGGTCAACAGATTGGTGACTCATAGGGGAAGCATGCCTGCCGTGCTTAGAACTCAGTTGCCTTAAAATCCATTAGGTGTGGAGTCAGATGTAGCTATAAAATATTTAGCAATAGCCCCAAAGATTTGAGAATCAAACATGAAGCTTTACCCCACACGCAAAGGGAAACACACAAGGTTAGAAAACACTACTTGTGCAACTGCACTTAGGGAAAGCAGGAAAAGAAACTGAAAGCAAACTACTATATACAGCTAACCAAGAATGTTTGCCTCCCTCCTAGGTCAAAGGGAAATTTTCTTAAGTCCCCTTCTTGGCAAGAAGACTTATGGTGCCAGGCAAGTAGCTGAATGAAAAGGGGATTTGGTGACCTGCTCCTCTTGCCTGTCACCTAAGTTGGCTGGTATCTAAGTGAATCAAAATCAAACATGCCTCCAACATACATGTATTCTTCTTATCCCTGGAGGCTTGTTGAATGCTAGTTCTTCATATTGGTACTCTTCACCAAGAAATCAATGGCTGCTAGCTTATCACCGTTAGCCCTTTGACATGTATTGCTCCCTTATAGTGCATCATGGTCTAACTTGTTTCCTTCTACCTCATTGAAGATCTGATCAGACTCATCCTCTATTTCCTCTTAGCCTTCATTGTCACTCATGATAACCTCTTGAAGAACTATAGATTGGATCTTTTGCTCCTCACCTGCCTCTTGCAAAATAGGTTCCTCCTTGAGAAGGGGTGAAGTGGGAAAACCATGTAGAAGAGGAGGCAGTCCTTGAGTTAGAATCAAATGATTCTCCTCCTTCCACTTGGTCAACACTTCATCTATATCAGGTGTGGCCTGATAGCTCTCTTGGAGGTGTGTGGATAGGCTGGGTTTAGATAGGTCCAACACACGTTGGCTGAAGAATCTCATTTGGGACTCCAACTCTGAAATTCTCCTAGTTAGATCTTCTTGGAAGAGCGTTTCTTGGAGATCACAAGAATCATGGGTAGGAGTAGCTTCATCTTCTTCAAGGTTTTGAACAAAACCTTTCTTTTCCTCTTTCCTGCCCCATGATTCCACTATTTCCTTCCAAGTCAGGAGCATATCATCAGGGTGAAAGATCTCAGAATTAGAATTTGCCCTTTTGGTTGAAGGGCAACTAGGAGGGCTGCTTGGGGAGATGCCATAAAGAGGCTAAGTCTGATCAAAATTATAGGAAGGATAACAAGGTCCATGATTTTGTGTGGAGGGATTATACATACAAAAGTGTGATTTTTGATGGCACCAGGTTGCTTAACCAGTAGATTCAACTCAGAGTCTCCATTGGTGTTTGATGCAAAGCCTCCAAAGGCTGGTCAGTTGAAGAACACACTGAAAATTCTTCAACTCTTTGGACACAACTTGTCTTAGTTGGTCCCACCGGGCATGCCAAAACTATTGACGCAGGAGATTGCACCCAGGGTAAGGAGGCCTAGCTTCTACCTTTTCCTCGCAACATGGAAACTCCCCTCTCACCTGTGGGACTGACGAAGCTGGAGGGGAGAGTCTCTAGATAAGGGCTAGCTCCCTTTGATGCATCATGTTTGTTCCAACAAGTGCTAAAGCATACATATTTATAGATATATAAAAGGGGGGGATGAAAAGGGGGAAAGATGTAGGAAAACAAACTAATCTAAAGAGGTGATGCACCAAAATAAAGGTGACCTTCACATACCCACACTGAAACCAGACAAACACATACATACACTACACATTTGGCAGAAGGACCAAGCTGCTAGAAACTGGCGGGGAGGCCTTAATGGAAGATACAAAAAAGAAAGAGATCACCAAAGGTGTTGTGAGATGCACACTTATGTATTAACTTCCTCTATTTTGCACTTCTCAAATACTACTCTTCTCCTGTCAGCTTTAGAGATGGCACCTTGTAGATAACAAGTATGCTGGTGCTAAACCTATGAGATCATCAAGAAAACAATGACTGGACATAAAACAAACACTCAAGACATACTGAGATATATCTATCCAAATGGAGGTAAAAACTACTTTTATTTGATTTAGGTGGAAATTTTGCCAGGGCTACGCCCTTTACAAATGTGGAAGATCTCCCTCTTTTACAAATGACAAGTTTGCAATATATAGGAGAAGCAAGGAGGCCATTTGGCACTCCTTTTACAAGTGGCATATGTTTCCCTTCATGAAAAGAAACAAGTCACTCAAAATATTAATGAGATGTTCATTTGTCTACTCAAAATATGCATTTCTTGCTTGGGTGACTTACACAGTTTGCCTTCCAATTTAATGTGAAATAGAGAAAGTGATCGCACTGTTGGCTGGTATCATTCCAAATGATCAATTCATTGGCACTATTTCACCTGCCAAAGTCACTTCTCTAATTTGTGTCAGTTGGACTTAACTGTTCACTCATCACCTACCTATCACTTGTCCATTTGTCCTATCTGACTCATTCGGCCCCTAGGGCAAACTTTCAGCAGGTTGCTGCATATCTTGGGCTCATTCCATGGTTGGCACTCAGGCATTTAAAAACCAACAGCCCTTTTTACTGGCTTAAAATTGACATTCATAGGCCTGTCACCATCCTTGGCAAAGTTCATCGGGTCCTTTCTACCTGAATCATCCATTGAACCAAAGTTGAAGAACTTGAAGACAAATGAACCAAGCACAACCTGAAAGAGACTGGCATTTCAAAGAAAGTGAAGAGGGTGACCAAGATTTTTACATGTGGGCAAAAATTGGTCAACAAGGGTTAAGGCATAAGCAGGTTAGGAAGTGAAAGGGGAGCGAGCTCGAAAAATATAAAAATCAAAATTTCCCAAAGTTAGTAAAAATGGAGGGAAGGCATGCATGGGCGGCAAAAATTTCTGCCCTTACATGTTGAGAATTGTCATTGTGCATAGGCAATGAAAATCACTGCCTGTGCATATTAAAGAAGGAAGGATGCATTGGTGGAAATTTTTTTTGCCTACGCATGTGGAAAGTCATCAAATTATATGAATAGGGAAAATTTTCTCCTTAAGGGGAGATCAAGATAATTCTAGCTCTAGAACCAGTAGAAAAAAAATTGCCATCAAATTCTAAAATCTAGACATCATCAGAATTTGATCCTTTCAAAAACTTCTCTTCATTATTCAGGGAAGATCCTTTTTTGTCTAATCTTTGCTCCAACAATTCCTCTGACTTTGTATATGAATTTTTTGAATGGACACTAAAATTACTTTCATTTGATGAGATGAAAACATCTTTAATAGTCAAGAAATAATTACTCATTTTTGATGATTCAAATAAAATTTGTGCTTCAGGGTCAGATGTTTTTGCGACTATATATTTTGACTCTTTCTCAAAAATCAATTTTTTCATAACACTTTTTACAGGTATCCTTGCTTCAAATAGGTCCATATTCAATTCTTCACCTACATCTTTGCAAAAATTGTGCCCGAGTAGAATACTATAAGAGGTTGGAACATCGGCCACCAAGACCATCATTTTGATCTTCTCTGGAAAAGCTGCAAATGCAAATTGGGAATCTTTGATTTAGCCCAAGAGTGGGACTTGCTTATTTTCCATAGAGAAACATCTCCCAAAATTCTTATTCAAACTAAGACCAAGAGAATCTACTACCTTAGCAGGAATAACGTTATTAGAAGCTCCTGAGTCTATTATGCAATTACTCAATTTATGACCATTTATCAATAGGAAAACATAGAAAGGTTATATTTTCCTGGAGGTTAAAAGAGGAGTAGCGACAAGATTATTATAGGTGGATTTGTTCTTGGAGGAATCATGAGTCTCCTTTGGAAAATCTTATCCTATAGGGGTAGTTTTACTTTTTACGTATTCGGCCAACCTATCAAACTATTTAGGATTGGCCCGTAAGTACTCAATCTCAGTCATTTGAATCTTGGTCTTTTTGTCATGATCAATTATATAAAATAATTGAAATGAACTAGAGATAGAGGAAGGGATCCCATCATCCTGATCTTTAGTAGGTGTGGCACTAGTCTGAGAGATAGAAGTACAAGGTACGGGGTGGTTTGAGGTACTTACTTTCTTATTAGTCACTAGGTCCTTTGATTGGAAAGGTAGTGAAGTCCCTCATTTAGTGATCAAAACCACTGGTTGAGGTTATTCTCTTGCTTTTTATTTATCAGATTATTGATTTGACTGGTTCTGGGACCTGGTAATAATAACATACGATCCATCAAACACTTCTCCCTTACTTTTAGCTTCATCTTGATAATCCAGGAAACCAATGTTGGAGTCACCAACTAATTCTTCTTCTTATTCTACAAAGAGATTAGCATCATCTTCTTGGTCCAACTCAGGTTGGAGTGAGGAATCATTTTCACCTTCAAGGTAACCAACTGCTGAGTTAGCTGGTGCTGCTTTAATGGCAAGTTTACCCTATGAGGGAGGTAGACGATTTGGTTGTCCTTGATTTCTGATAGTATTGCCTTGATATGACTGGTTCTAAAATGTCTTCTTTGGTATATATTGATAATGGGGAATACACATATTTTGGGCCATTTATCTTTTCAAGGCTAGTAGTTCATTTGTCAACTTTTGCACCATAGGATCTGTGGTGCTCGTGGAAGAACTTTCAGCAGATGAAGAAAATTTATTTTTATTATAATATTTTCTAATCTTACCCACTAGGATAAGATCATCCTCAACCTCAGTATCCAAATTTTGGGCTACAATAAGATCTATAGGACCGGTCTGCCTTAACACAAAACTTACTTCATGAAGTTACAAGTTGATGAAAAAGCACTTGAGGTTCTCTGGTGTAGGTTGAGCAATTGTAGAAATTCAGTTTCTCAGCTTATCAAACTTAGTAATGAAGTCTCACATAGGTTCATGAGGTTCCTTCTTCATTTGTGTAAGCTGAGCCAATAAGGCATGTGCATCTTCAATGGTTTTAAACCTTGCCTCAAACTTGGCCTTGAGCGTATTCTAGTCAGTTATAGTTTGAGCTTGAAGGTAATAAAACTAGTCAGCAGTAGCGCTTTGCAGAGTTTCTACAAAAAGTCTCTCCACTATATCTTCGTATTCCACACCTATCACACCACATGCTATGGATAAGGCAACAATATGCTCATCAGGATGAACCTTCTCATTGCCATAGAATTTGGGAAAATTCTTTCTCGAACTACGAGGTAGTTCATGAAAAGGTGGGACTAAATTGAGAGGACCAAAGGAGTTTCCTCAAGGACCTTAGGCCATTATGAGATGACAATTGAAAGGGGGGATAACAAATCTTGGTAGGGTAAGTACGAAAAAAAATCTACTATCACTAAGACTAGAAGCTTCATTTGATATTGGATATCTGATGTTGGTAGGAGGAAAACTCTTAGCACACTAAAGATGAGATGGCAGAGGAGAGATCTCAAAATTATTTCATCGCACCAACTCAAATATAGGATCAACAATACCTTGAGCTCTCTGGCTTTGCATGTACGGTGGATCTGCTAGAGTGAAAAACTAAACAAGGACTGGAAATGATTTAATTTGAAGATTGAGGCTTTAAAGTGAATGTTTGTGTCTCCAGGGGACTATGGAGCTGCCAAAGTATGAATAAGGCTTTTTAATGGAAATGGATATAAAATGTAAATGGACAAGAATAGTAACTACTTCAATCTAAAGCTTGAGGCTTTAAAATGCACGTAACATCTCCATCAGAGTCGCCAAAAGCTGTTGGGTGAATATTTTATTATCAAGAAACTGATAGAAAAATGGGTATATCAACCACAATACAAGGAGATTTATATGGAAAAAGTGTGGGTTTACCACATCATAGTGAGATAAGTCTCTCTTCTCATCAAGGGGAGGTTCCCTATAAACTATTTATATATTAATATGACCTGAAAAATAGACTCAGGGGTGAGATTACACCATCCATCTCTCTTTTTTTAGAGATGATGTTTTACAAGGCAAAAGATAAATCCTGGCTGATGACTGAAAGCATTTCTCTTCTTTCAGAAATGATGTTCAGTAAATGGTAGAAAATCTTTTTGGATAATAACTAGATCCATGAGAGACCCACGAAAGCACAAAGTCTTTTGTTGCTCCCCTTATTGATTTGAAACGGACGTAATAGTAGAATTAAGTGCAGCTCAAATTCTTCACCTAAAACTATAATAGAGTGTAAAATCAAAAAGGATAGAATCAGTTCAAAGCCTTTCTAATATCCTTATTAATAGAATAGGAGAAACATGAACTAAAGGTAATTATAGCAGCACAAATTCTTCATAATTAACTTTAGAACATCTCCAGATAATTTCTACACACACTTTACTTATTTAATCAAATAGATGAGAGACTATTAGGAAAAAGAACATAAGAACGATCTCCTAAATAACACAAATTATTCCAACACAAAGTTTGAAAGTAACCTACTTTCTCATTTATTCAAGAAAATATGATTGACAATCTGAGATCAAAGTCTCAAGAAACATCTCAATTTAGGTAGAGTTTTTACTCTTAATTATCAAAAATATCCCCCTCCTATTACCAATGAGGCTCCCTCTATATATATATAGGGAAAAGCCTTCAAAATTGAGAAAAGATTTAAATATTAAAATCTAGTCAAAGATGAGTCTCTGTTGACTTTGGGACTTTCCATATTTTTACATATAATTACACATAACAAAAGTACATGTGCAAATGTCCCAAGTCAATTACAAAGTGCATGAAAAAAATGAAGAGAAAATCATGGAATAATAGTTCATTTTTTGTCACCATCCTTCTTTAGATGAGCATCATACATGGCGATAGCTGCCTATATCTTGATATTTTCTGGTGTAATAGTAGTTTTGAAGACCACCTTAACCCTGAATGTGGCATCTCTCACTGTTGTGATTGATTTTGCATGACTAGTTAACCTAGATCTCAAATTGTCTAGAGTTAAATGATTATCTAAGATATTGTCCAGAAAAGCCACTGAGAATGCTTTCTCCTCAAATCCCTTTCAGATCATACCTTCAAAGTCCTGAATCATTTCTTCTACTGCAATAAATTGGTTGTCTTGAGAGGTAAGTCTGCAAGGCAACTCCTCCAATTTGTGTAGCAGATTGATATTGCTTTGTTAAGTGGTTTCCATGGAAGATTCGAGGTCACTAATAAATTCTTTAAGTACTCATATCCTATATATCAATGATTCTTTAGTTTCAATATAAGAATTTCTATTGACAATGACAATGATTGATACTAGGGTACATATTTTCAGCTCCTTCATCTCTGTCCATTTGCTAAAATATTTATATGTGCTTTCAACCTCCTAAGAAATGACATTGATAAGATCATCTAATTATGTTCTTACTTTCCTCATTTTTCACATCTTCTCAGACAATTCTATGAACAAGGAAATCCCTTGTGCATGCATCTTATCCAAGTAGTCTTCAAGTACCTTCCCCTTTAGATAAGTCTTTTCTACTTTCTAAATCACGAGATCGTCCATAGAGAAAGCCTCTGGAGTTACTGCTTCTAGAGAAAAAGTGAATTTATTTATTACTATAGTCAATTGCTCCACCATCACCTTATAATGATCTTTCATTTCTCTTTCCCTGTCAAATTTTTGAACCATAATATCTATTGCTGATTGCAAATCACTCTTAGTGCCCTCGTGAGTTATCTTCCCTAACTCAACTCGAGAGATAGAGTAGCTGCTCATATCAAAATTTTCAAGAGTCACATCCTATGGAGGTTTGGCTATTTCCAAAAATTTGTGCCCCTTATCTCCAATCATCTTTGAAAGGATCTTTGTCTTCTTGGGGGTCTTAGCTTTCACCGGCACCATTTTACCAAAATCAAAGTCATCTGGAGAGATGGCTTGTTTTTTCCTTTTGGGTGTAAAAGTTGACAACCATGGTGGGAGAGTAGAAGCACTTAAATTAGAAATAGTCCCTATAGTTGGCATCACTGGGGTAACACCTACACTACTGGTGGAAACAATGGGTGTAGTATCAGTTAAAACCACACCTGCTACTGAATAGTTGAAGGTAGAACTATCTCTGATGTTAAAAGATGGAGATGACAAATTGAGGATGGATCCTGATGAATTAAGAACATCTCTAGAAGCACTTTGAGGATCACCAAAAATAATTTTATAATGAGAGGCAGCTCTAGAAGAGGGAATACTAATTGGAGAAATAGGTGGAGTTACAACAGGTGAGTGGGGTGGAGAAGAAGAAATTATTGCATCTAGCTATGCACCTTCTTGTGGAGATAGAGTTTTTGTTCCCTGTTGACCTATAGGCCTATCATCAGTTTCCATCTATTCTACTGTTGGTTCTTCAGTGATTTGTTTCTCAACCCCCATATCTATTATTTTTGGCTCTTTCTCTGTAACTTTTGATTTTTTTGATACAAAAATGATCCTAGGCTTATAAGGCCTAGAAGGAGAAGGAACACCACCTTTATTCTTCATCCAATTTTCCACCCTTCTCCTTGTCTCTTCTTGAAATTCAGCCTCTAATCCCATGATGAACTCTTTTAAGGTGATTCCCTTATTTGCTAACCAATCATTGGTGTTTGCCAATATTGGTTCAAATCTCATCCTTAAGGAGGTCAACTCTTTTTGAGACCATTGGATTGGGGGAAGAGGAGCATTGGTGACTTGTTCAACATGATATCTACTATTGATTAGGTCTCTGTCATCTACTAGATTTGTAGGGATATTAGCGAGCCCAAGATATTATATTTGTTTAAGAGAGTCTACTGTAGTCCATCTTTCTGATATCTTCTGCTGTCCTCAAATCGATCCAAACATCTTTGATCATAGGTTCATGGAACTAGGTCTTCCTCCTAATCATTTCCTTCACACCTTTGTAATCAAACTTGGGTCTCCTTTTGAAATGCTTCATGGTTACAAGTTGCATTTTGGTCTCTATTGCCCTAGCTTTTGTAGCGGTTAATACCAAGTACCTACCAATTTCAATTGGGAACCTGAAATTGGGTTTCTTAAGTTCCATCTGCTTATTGTGTATGACAATAATTTGCCTACACAGCTCCATTAGGACTAATTTATCTAAGGGAAATCTTGGGAGCATATAGGGATAACCTTGGAAAAAACTAACTTGCAAATAAAAAAAAGAAGGGAACTGCAAGAACATATAGCCAAAGTCATTGACAATGGTCCAAGATTTATTTGACATTATTTTCTATTCTAATTAGGGGTTGAAGAGACACAAAAATACTATAAATAAAGTGTCATTTACCCTCCTAAAGTGATGGATTGAACCCTTCAAAGTCAACTGGGGGTAATATTGATATACTGGAGTCTTTTTTCTATCTCCCTCCAATGTTAACCCTGGAAAGGTTCTCATTGAAGTTGAAACGTATACCACATATGAAGTCATGTAGAATTTTGAGGTAGTAGACACTTTGGTCAATTGCTCATGCAGAGCATTATGTTTCTATACGATATTCGCTTTCTACTTTCAAAGAGAGAAATAAGAAACTAAGAAGAATGGTTTGAGGCTTGTATGTACCTGGATGAAGTCATGCGCACCAAAATCAGATGATAACAGGAACTCCTCTTTGGTTGTGGAGGATGACACCTGAAATAAAAAGAGACTAAAACACAAAAAATGTTAGATGAGGAGATGGTGGGCTGCCAAGCAAAAGCTCGATCCTGAAAGTATGAAGACTTCCTTGAGGGATGTCAACCCACTGATTAAAAATAGAATATTTGACAGAAACAGAAATAATGAAAGATAGAATGAAAGAAATAGAAGACAAAAAGTAAAATGCATACCTAATATGCAGCAAACTGCTTTGCATAGTCATCGGCATCAGTCTATGTGCCAGTGTCGGTCAAGGAAGGTCATCAATGTCGGTTAAGATGCCGACATCGGTAGGGTAATGACCGGCATCGGTCGGGGCAGTAGTTCTTAAATGGGGTCTGGTCAGGTCTAGACAGGGTTTAGGACTGCAGAATGGTCTGAAGTTTCTTCTGAGGGTTAAGGAGCCTGTTTGGGAGTCAGAGGGATTGTTTGGGGGTCTGTGCAGGGATCTGGGTAGAGTTACAGACTGTATATTTTGGAAAGGGTGGATAGAGGTGATACGGGAGGAAGTCAAGTTGGGTCTGTGGTCTGAATATAAATTTGGGTGGTGATATCAATTAAAAACAATAACCAAAAAACAAAATAAAAGCATAGAACAAATGCTTACCTGTTACCTGCTGAAGATAGAGTAGGAGTCATGATTGTTGTTGTCAGTGTGTTGCAAAAGTTTGATGTAGTAGACCTCTATCGGGATGACTGAAGCAAAATACCTGTACCTGAGAGAGAGAGTGAGAGAGATTTGATTGCAAATTGATTGAATGAATAGTTGGCTAATCCTCCTCGAAGGTCCAATAAAAGAATGTTTTGAAAGAAGGTCTGATAACCGATCAAGAAACTGATTGAGAACTGAATAACGAATAACAGATAATGGATAACGGATAATGGATCCTAGTTTGGGTCAAGAATGTAGTGTTAAGGATAACCGATGCCAGCAGAACCACTGATGTCGGCCGAGTAGTGATCGATGTTGGTGACGTTGGCTGAGTAGTGACTGATGTTGGCAGATTCAGAATGGGGACAAAGGCTAATTTTAGCCTTCTGCTCATTCTTACATGCTGTCAGGGTCAAGGCTCATGGGAAAATGGTCGAGAGGGGCTAAATAGGTGTGGGAGAATAAAATGGGGGTCATAAATGGGTCATAGGGTAATGGCAAAGGGGAGATAAGGGGAGGATGACCAAGGGTTAGACACAATTTTGGTGTCTACACATTGCTAATTTGTTCCCCCCAAAAAATGACTTGTTTGCTCTGGAGGATTATCTTAATGAAGGGATACATCCATTCATTAAACTGAGAGACAAAAGGTAAACCTTGTACTCTACTGAGAAGAGTAATCAATTCACCAACCTCTTCAATAAAATCACTCCTTGGAAAGTTTCATGGCCATCTGGACAAGTTTGCTCTAGGAGTTTTAAGCCATCTATTGTTGATCACCTTCTTTGCCTTCTCAAGATTTTTATCATATTCTTTTTGTGCTTCAACAAAGTCATTCTTCAACACTTCAGTAGTAGGAGGGCACATAAACACTTTGTCGATGAACTCAGGGTCTAGTCGATTTACTATGTTGCCACTAGCATCTACCACAACCCTGGTATCTTTATTGTAGAATTGGGTGCACTAGAGAATGAACTCTATGTGATGAGCTGCCACAAGAAAAGAGGAGACCAAATGAATATTTCTCTAAATTATCCTCTTCATTTTAGAGATAGGATCTTTTTTTTGGTTCTCTCTATGAACTCAGCCATATCTATGTGCCCAATCTCTATATCTCTAATGTCATCAATATTATAAGTAACTGAGGTGATTGGAAAAACACCTTGATACTGGTACTTCATTGTCTTTGACTTCTTTGGAGAAACCTCAATCATCAAAATGAGCCTTTGTCAAAATTATATTGATGAAGAAAGATCTTGAAGAGAAAATGTGATAAGAATCATGATCACATAATTAGGGGAAATATTAGCAATCTAGGAAAATTGTACATTGATCATGACTAGGGAAATGTGCTTGAAAGGTTTAAGGCACAAGTAGGTTAGGAAGAGAAAGGGGAGCGGGCTTGAAAAATAGGAAAATCAAAATTTCCCAAAGTTATTAAAAATGGAGGGAAGGCATGCATGGGTGGCAAAAATTTCTGCCCTTACATGTTGAGAATTGTCATTGTGCATAGGTAGTAAAAATCACTGCCTATGCATATTAAAAAAGGAAGGATGCATTGGTGGAAATTTTTTCTACCTATGCATGTGTAAAGTCATCAAATTGTGCATAAGTGGTGAAAATCACTACCAATGCACTAGTTGAGAATTTAGAGGTGCATCGGCAGTGAAAATCACCACCTATGCAAATGGTTAGATGGTCAGATGTGCATCGGCTGCAATTTTCACCACTGATACACATGGTTAGAAGTTTTCATGTAAGTGTGGAAAAAATTTCTACCCTTACACAAGTTGGCAAGGGGTCCATAAGGGTTGCAAATTTCACCACCTTTACACATGGTTGGACAGTCACATGTAAGGGTGGTGAAATTTGCTGCCATTACCTGGGTGAAATGGCCAATGGGTGGAAAAAAGGGGGAAGAGATTTCTCCCCACTTAGATCACCCCCACGGGGAAAATAGGAGGAAGGGGAAGAAGACAAAAACCTAGACCTAGAAGGAAAAGAGGAAAAACAACATGGAGAAGAAAATAAAAGCAAAAACAAAACAAAACCAAAACAAGAAGAGTAAAAATGCAAAACCCTACCTGATAATCGTGATACAATGCTTGAATCTAAGGAAAAATTGATTCCACTTGCTTGCTTGATCATCCAGACGTAGGGAGGAGGAGAAATAAAGAAGAATGAAACAAAATGAGGCAAGAAGGGATTAAATGGGGTGAAAATTGACCCCAACCACTTAGTGCGCATGGCCATAAATGCTGCATGCAAAAACTGAGACTATGTAGGGGCAGTAAAATTTGCCACCTCTGCATGGGAGGTTAAAAAAGGGATACATGGGTGGTAAATTTTTCCACTCCTGCATGGAATGAACTATAAAATTGCAAGGGTGGTGATTTTCACTACTCTTGCATGAAAGATTCAAGGGTGGTGAAAATTTCCTCTTTTGCATGGAAAGTTAAAACCACATGTAGTGGCGGTAAAAATTACGGCCCCTGCATGCAAACTCAAGAAAACACCTAACCTAAAAAACTAAAAATTTATCATCTGATCACATCGAGATCATAACAATTTTTACATTTTTTGGGAAATCATAATAAGGGAACATCACAAACTTTTAATGATTCTAGTTGACCAAAAATGAGATCAATAAAAACTTGCCTCAAAAAATGAACTTAGAGTGAAAAACATGAAATGGACAAGCTTCGTAGGGGTTGTTTCAAAAATGAGCATAGCTAATTTTAGGAACAATAAATTAGTACACCATTGTCATTCTCTACATGGGGCCTCAATCTCATTGGGAAAATCAACCTAACCTCTTTTGATTGGCACAAACATATTATCACTACTACCAAGTATTTTAATAAGTGGATAGAGGCCATTCATCTCACTTATGTCACGAAGAAGAATATTACCAAGTTTATCCATTACCATATCATTTGTCAATATGGTATCCTAGATCATATTATATCTTATAATGGAAGATCATTTGTAAACTAAAATGTTAAGGTTCTTTGTGCCAAATTCAAAATCAAGTACAAGAAATCCATAACATATAACTCGAAAGAAAATAGTTAAGTTGAGTCATCTAATAAAACCATTATTATAATCCTCAAGAATATTATCAATGATGTTGGTTTTAATTGGCACTTTCAAAAATTTTCCTTTATTAGGGCTTATCACATTAGTCATCAAACCACCATAGGATCTACTCTATACTCCCTTATTTATAGCATGAAGACTATTATCCTAATTGAGATTGAGTTGCCTTGACTATGGGTATCCTTGGAGAACATTGAAGATAACAAATGTTATAGAGTTGTTAGATTGTAAGAGCTCAAACTCCTTGATGGCAAGTATTTGACTTCCCTATACAACTTGAAATCATATCAGAATAGATTAAGGAGAATCTATAACAAACACATTATCCTTTATGAGTTTGAAATTAGTGATTTGATCTTGAAAGAGAACCAAAATAACACTAATGTTGAATGTAAGAAGAAGGGTAAGTTTCAACCCAATTGGTTGGGGCCATATGTTGTCAAAATAAATTATGGATTTGGGACACACTAATTGGCTACTCCAAATGGAAAAGAACTCATAGAACCCATGAATATTTTAAATCTCAAGTGGATCTATGCTTGAAAACCTTTTTGAACCATTGTCTACAAGAGCCCTTACTTGGGGGAAACTTGTTTCGAAGTCATTTTATCCCACTACTATACTCTAGACCATCTAATTTTGGACAATTTTTATTCTGACTCATTTTATCATGGACCCTTCTAACTTGAACAATATTCTTTTACTACTCTAGATCGATGTAACTCTAGATCATTGTACCCCTAGACCATTAGAACTTTAGATCATTTATATTCCACTAGACTCATTTTCATTCCATTCTGGACCATTGTAACCGAGACCATTCTACATACAATAATATTCTTCAATACCCTATACTGTTCTACCTAGAACAAGTTTCTTTCAATACCTTGGACCATTGTAACCTAGACACTTATAGTCCATAACCAATTATGATTCATATGCATTCTAGACACATTCAGTTCTAGTTCTACAATGCAATTTAGCCTAAAAAATATTTTGAAAAATATTTTTATAGACAATTGAATGAGGATGTATCAACACATAATTTACTAATAAAAGGTTCCTTAAATTTATTCGACACTACTTACTATTCTATTATTATTTTATTATTATTTGGTAGGCATTTTTGACTTGATAAGATCACAAAGGTTGTTGTAGCTAGTTTTATATGTTATTAAAACTCCTACCTAGAATTGCATCTCCTCAGCTAGATGGTTCCCTATACCATTGTTGATATTCATGATCCCCATTACAATTGATTTAGCTAATGTTTTAACTCTTACTTATGGAAGTGCATCTCCTCAGTGAATTATTTCCCTATGCTTTTTGTTCATATTTTATTTCTATTGCTTATCCCAAAAATATAAAAACATTGGAAAATGATGGACAAAAAGAACAAAAACATTACCTTACACCTTTGTTTATTCTAATCCCATGCTCTCATCATTTTTTGAGCAACCATTTGAATCCACTCACCATTTTGTGACCCCCTTTCTTTATTCTTCTACAACATCAATCATGCTTTTTTATCATCATTTTTTACTATCCCATTCCCTAGCAGAACTAAATTTGGCTTAAATTTCATATAGGACCTTATATCTATAGAGATATTTAGGCAATTTCCACTTGCTTCATGCATCTAGAGTCAGCTTGGCCACCCCTTCCTTTTCTTCTAATTTCCCCCATTTTTTTTTGTGTTTTTGTTTCCCTATCATTTAGGGGAAACTTTGTCTCTATTGTTCTTATGGCATTGTACTAGTATCATTAATTCTTAGATTAGGGGTCACCCTATCATAGAGTGTAACACCTCTATTACACTTACCTAAACAATTCACTTTTTGTTTGATTTTACTAACATTGTGATTAACCATTCTCTTTGTGTGTGTTAATTTGATTTGTATTATTGATTTGTTGTGATTTTTTATCTCTTCATTTATTTTTGTTGGTATTTTGGTGTTCATTTGTTAGTTTGTATGTGCATTGTGTTGTGTTTTTATTTTGTTTTTTGGTGTTTTATTATGTTTTCATCATTATTTTTTTGGGTTGTTATTTTATCTATTTGTTGTTTTTTATTTGTTTGATTTTTTTTAATTTATTCTTGGTATTTTGTTGAATTTGTCTTTTATTTTATTATTTTATCTTGTGTATTGTATTGTGTTGTTCTTTTGTGTTTAAATGCATTCTATAAACATTTTTAGTCTATTTTTCATTTAGGATTTATTTGTTTCAATTTGTGTTTGACTTGTTTTACTATTTATTTGTTTTCCAAGTATATTTTTGTTAAAAATGCATGGATCTTGATTATTCATAACTTGGCTTCATGTTGTTTAAAAACATTTTTTTCTTGCTTTGATTTTGTACATTCTTGTTCCTACTTAAATATTGATTATTTATATCTTGTTTTTAAGTTTGGTTACATTTGTTTATTGTTATTTTCCTTTTATTTTTATTTGTTTTTTTATTTAAACATAAATAGTGTTAACTTTGGTTTTGGTAATTTTTATCATTATCCTTAGTTATAAGTATTCACATTTGAACCGAACAATCTCAAATAAAATACAATGTTATTATAAGTTACTCATACTTATAATGTATAATTTAAAATTTTATATAATAAACACCAAGTGATCCAAATCTAAAATTCAATATAGCTCCAAAGATCATTTCAAAATACACCATACCTAACATGAGACTCTATGCAAGATGTGCATCACTTGACATACATTGTGAGTCTAATTGACTATTTCTATGATTAGTTTAGGATGTGCATCTCCTAAATTATATTTTAGCATCTAGTCATACATAAATCAAAACAAATCCATCAACATCCATATGCCAAATAAGGATGTGCATATCCTAAAACTAGCATATCAAAATATATCATAAAAAATGCAATATAAATACAAAGATCATGTGACAATCAAAGAATATTAACAATCCATGTACAACTAGAAATCAACCAAAAATTAATGTCACATGTATCTCTCAAAATCCTATTTCTATAAATCACAAGAATATCTATACATATCATAAGTAAAAAAAGAGAAGAGCTAGCATAATCAGCTCTCATCATGCTCATCCTTGGGAGGACTCTACTAGAAAATTTGACCTATCTTGAAGGTAGAGATTATTGGTGGATGTGGTTGTGGAGGCCAAATGACAAATTTCTATGAATCTAGATGCATCATCGACTATTCTTAATCTATCCCATGTCTAGACTTGGAGGTCTGACTACTCTACTATGCCTCATATACTCCCTATAGGAGGCCACTCTTCTCTATATAGGAACTACCACCTCATAAGCTCTCCTCTAGTATGTTATCTCATATTTGGCACATAAGACATCATCCTTCATGTATAAGGCATCATCCTTGGTCATAATCACATCAACCAAGGTTCTAGCTGATCTAATCCCTATATCTATCCTGGCTCTATGAACTTCATCTATCTCATGTGTCAGTCTCTCCATATTTTCTTGATAAAAATACTGCTCACTAATTTTTTTCATAAATTCCACATCTCATGTGGCTAACTAGGCCTGAACCCCTACTAGTTGTGCCACCTATCCTATAAGACCCATAATATCTGCATCCCTAGATATAATAAGACTCTATATCCTAGTGGTCTCTCCCTATGTGGTAACCAATGGTGCTTATAACCCAACCATATCCCTTTGTAACCATTCAATCTATAAGAGGCATACATGAATATCCTTATGGATCCTATCAATCAATGTGTGATCCTGTATGAACTTCCCTATTATTAAAGGCCCTACCCCTCCTAATCCTAATCCCAAACCTATACCTATCTCAGAGGGCCCTTCCTCTCTAGAACCTATCCCATGGCCACTTGGGTCATCCCATGTATCCACATCCTAACCATCCATCTCAGCCTTCTCTACATCATGTTTAGGACCCTACTATCCTTGAGGTTGTACCACCTATAATGGAATTGGCATAGGAAATGGTTGGTTGTACTACCCCCTGACCCTATCTATGTAATAGAGCCTATCCTTGATCCACCCTCATCTTAACCCATTTCTATCTCAAAATTAAATGTTATAACAATGGTATATTAAGATGGATGGGTCTCACTTTGATCCACCATAAGGAATATGCATTGATGACCCCTACATCTAGATCCCCTCTTATATAGTCCCATAGAACATGAACCACCCTCTCATAATTAGTGGTTGCCTCTGCCCTAGGCGCTGGTGTCCCCCACTCCCTAATCTCCCTAGTCACATGTGCAAAGTAATGTGGATGCTTTGGGATGCCCTATTGTATATCGAACTACCATTGGACTCAATTTATCCTATATATCTTCACCACATAATCATGGTGCCCTGTGATGAAACATGGGGTGATCATCTACTTGATCATAAATAAATTATCCACCCATAAAAATTATGTCCCCAATTAAGGACACTAAATGAAATCCCTATTCTCCATTTCATCGATTGCTTATTTGTAGTAAGGTAGATCCCATAAGCATTTTTTCATGCCTAGCTGTATTGGGTACCATCCCTAAGCCATAAGATCCTTTGGTCCACTCTGATATCTCAGCCCCACTAGCCATGAAATTGTTATATGCTCTCAAACCCATACCTATAGTAGTGTGTTGTGGCCTATACTACACCCTCCTCTATATGCTATAATGTGAAGATCCCTATATAGTTGTGCAGTAATTATAGTTCCACATGTAAACTGTATTAGCTAATCAAACATCTACTACACCATACCGATCAACCCCAAGGGAAAGAACCTCCCACTCTTGTTAGGCAGTAGAAAGCCATTAATAGTAGCTATCAAAACCACCTTTGGGATAATTGTCCCCTATCTTAATTCACCCTCTAGAGGCCAATCCAACTCCTCCAGTTCATCCATTTTTATGCACACATCCACAATATCTTGTTCCTCTACCCCTAGTAGTTCATCTAACATGACCTGCCATCTAGCCCCCATCCAAGTAATCTTAGGTCCTCACATAGGTACCTACATAATCTAGTGTACATCCTCTAGTGTCATAATCACTTTCTAAACCAATAGATAAAACATAGAGGTCTCATAATTCCACCTCTTTTCTATAACTAACAAGTATGCTTTATCTATATAGATCACTAGCAATCATTCCATGTGATAAACATCTACTATTACTAAGATGCCCATGAGATAATCCATCATCAACCCCTATTATCATAGTACTCAAGAGCATTGCTCCTATGATGTGATGAATGTTACTTACTCCTATAAATCAAACATATAGAATCATGTCAATTCTCTTTCCATCATATTCTTCTAATTTTGAGGCCTAGACTAATCATCTATGTGTCTTTATCCCTTTTCTTCTAATTTTGAGCCTAGATTAATCTCTTTAGGGCCCCATTGTACTTTATTCTAACACTCTCACTATTATTTTTGGTGATCCTACCATTTATAAAGTCATTCCTAGTATTCTATAGGGCAATCCCACTAATTATCATGAACCTACCATTTAGTAGTTCATTCTTGTTGTTTGGCAAGGTGATCTCATCGAACTTAAGAAAATCACTATTCAATAGGGAAGAAATCATCCAAAAATGTGAGTTCACCATTGCTTAGGTGAACTCACCATTTTGACCCATGATCCCATCTAAAGGTTGATGATATTGTTGATCTTGTGCATTCCTACCATTTTTATGGGTGAATTCACCCTTTTCTAAATATGGAAAATGACAAGATTGCCCAGTTACCACTTTCTACATGTAATAAATGAAATCAATGCCAAAAATTAAATACATAAAAAGGTACTTATCAATTTCCCTATCCTTGATGGTTTTTGGTACTCTCTAATGCACTCTAAATATGATGGCAATGTGGGATATTGGCCATTTTTCTTGACTCTCTCATGCACAAATACTAGAACTCAAAATTTACTATACCTAAGGGTTTAAATGACTTATTTCTACCCCCAGGGGTCAAAATATAGTAAATTTTTCAAAATTTTCACCCCCTAGGCCTATATTTTCATCATTTTATCTTTCTTGGGCTACTATTTTAGCCCCTCTAATCAATTTTTCCTTCCACTTTCTTTTAATTTTCCCATTTTTAGCCTCTTTTATTGAAATTAATGAGATTGTAAATTCTTCTGGTTGAGAGTCCACCCATCAAATATTTATAAATTTTTTGTCTTCCCCTCAAGGGGGAATCATGGGCTACCCAAATGATGTTTGGGGCATTTCATAAATCTATTTCTATGTAATTCATGCAAACTTTAAAAATGGAAAATGGGAATGAAATTTTTTTCATCTGATTATAGTGACCTTTTTCATTCTTTGAAAAGGCATCACTTTAACTGAAGGTCTTGACATCCCTTCTCAAATAGGGGGAAAATGTAGACATCCAATTCCTATCATTGTTGTGTTATAATTGTCAATCTAAGAAAAATCTTGTGACAATGCACAATCTGGGCTAAAATCACTAAAATGTGCTAAATGGTTTGAACTTGTCACATATAGGTGTCAATTTAGGCTAATGTATCCCTGAATGGGGTAATGCATTTTATGTTGTTATTATCTTTTATTAAATCATTTTGGAGTCAATTTTGACCATGAAAAATGACACTCTAGACCACTGAATTATTTTAATTCGGTAGGACACATCATGTGCATATGTTATTTTACATCTATAATGCCCTAGTTGGGGTATTATTCCATACACAACTAACACCTTCTTCTAATTATATTCTAGTCAAATTATGAATTCTTAAAATGACATTTATGACTAGGTTGATTAAGTATATAATAAATTTATAAAGAATTGTAGAAAATATAATCAAAGGCACTTAAGCAAATTAAATCAAATCAACAGCGTAAGTGAAATATTCATGGAAGTTATTAAAAACTTTTTTATTCAAAATTCATTCCTCAAATCTACATCATCGCATGATATCATCAATGGGGTGGCATCCATAGGTCATTAATGGAACAAATATCAATATTAAGCTCTCCCATGCTTCATCAATACCTCATTCTTCTAAATATTAATGGGCATATTTATGTCTTGTCCCTCCAAAATTTAATTGATCCATGGACACACATCTTGAACTTAATATGGATGGTCATGGTTAATTCTAAACATTTTTATAAATCTATAAATATAGGGCCTCATCATTGATTAAAGAGAGTTTGAATTGTGTAATGTTATAATGCAGAATTATCTTCACAAAGCTCCACCTGTTTACACAAATTGATCAAGTCTTTCAGCCTAAGCGATTAGTGCACTAAGAAGTGATGAGGAACATGATACTCATCATTGATACAAACTTAGAGCACCAAATCTAGGGAAAAACATACTTATTATCCACTCTTGGAAGGAGGGATGTTATTTGGAAGGTTTGGTAGTATTACTTATTTAAATATCTCTTAGGATTCATTAGCAACACCCCACAAGGGAGTGGGTTTTATGTTTTATTATCTATATGCATTTTAAAGATATTTTATTAACTAACACATGGAATAATGCATCTTGTAATCCTACTCTACATATACAACTTGTTTTCCTTATTCCCAAACTATAATGGTACAATTTAATATCTGATTTAATGAGACCAATAATAAAAAAATTAAAAGATTTTATGTCCAAATATTCAGATATGCAAGATGACCTCATCACTAATATTCAAGAAGAAACTCAAAAATCAAAGTCAAATAATTGTCAATATTCAACTCCCCCACCTACTAAAATTGCTATACATATAGTGGGGCCAACTCAACTAGTGAAATCAATAATCTTTAGTGATAGTTACACTTCTTGTGGTTAGTTCCTCTACTCCATATGTACAATCCCTTGTGCATGAGGTTCATACTCTATAGGATAAGGTGTTACATCTTGAGCAATGATCATCTAGGCAATCACATGCCTTGGATTATAATGTTATCTTAAATATACCTCTGGAATATCTCATAGCATGAACTCCCTTTCCATCTAGATTTATGGTACTTAAGCTTACATTATGTGATGGTAAGGGTGACCCAGAGAATCATCTTTATGATTTTCATGTAGCATGTTTGGAATATGTGTCCAATGATTAGATTCTCACAAATTTATTTCTATGGAGTTTAAAGGATTATGACTTATAATGGTTTTGTGACTTACCCAACAAATCTATCATAAAATTCAATCTTTTATCATACATGTTTTTAACACACTTCTCCATAAACATCAGTGACAAGATCTCATATGCTCAAGTTGCACAATTGAAACAAAAGTCAAATGAGCCTATTAAATAAAATTTCTTATGATAAAATACTATATTAGTTTAGTTGACTATACCCATGGTAGATAAATATCTCTAGGACATCTAACAAAGTCTTCTACTAGCATTACACGAAGTTATCTTATTTAATAAGTTTCCAACATTCATATATTTATGCCATGTAATAAAAGAAAGAGAAGTCATTATTATATAAATGGGAAAACTAAAATATATAATTGGATCATAATCAAATACTAAGATTTGAATTAATCATCCATACAAGGAAAGGGCCACTAAAAAAAGGAGAGGTTAAAAGGCCATAGTTAATGTAGCTTCAAAGCCATCTCTTCACTTTGTTTTATCAACTCCTCTATGTAGAGTCTTAACCAACCTTCCATAATCAGCATCATAAGTTTTACAATATATCTTGGAATCCAATTTCATATCTCTCCCTCCCATCAAAGAGGTTGATACAACATGACCTTTGTATCTGCACACCCTAATAATTCTACTAATTTTGCAAATTTAACCTATAACTATATTTTTTATCCACTTAACTAATATCCTATTTCATATTCCTTACATCTTAAAAACCTTATTATACCCTTAGAACCAATTAATCACCCTCATTAGCCTACTAACTAAGCCTAATTACCTATAAACCTACCCATTAGCCCACTTGCCAATTTAAAAATACATTTTATTCACATAGTATTTGAGAATTATTGGAAAGATATTGGTGAGTAATTTATCTGATTAATCATAGTTTAAACATGTTTCATGAAATGAATGAAGATGTTTTTTAGGATCATATTTACCCTGATAAAGTGTTATCTTAGGTGTTACATAACTTATTGCTAGTGGGTAAGAGGCTATTTCAATTTTCAAAGGCTTATGAAGTATAGTACAAGAATCCATTACATGAGTAGCTTTATAAATACCTTTCTCAACTAGTAATATTTTAGCATTAAGGGTATAAAAACTTTCTCAAAATAAGATACATTAAGTGAAGTTGTAGGTGGACCTTTTATACTGATCAAGGGAGGTGTCTATGATGTCCTTATAGAAATAATAATGTTAATATACTATAATCCAAGTAATGCCTCTATACCTAAATATTTTGGCACATATGTAACTTAAAGGTTTGATATAGGAATGGTACAAATAGTAGTGACTAGAGCATCTAAAGTAGAAGTTAAAGATAATTCTTTTTTTAGTATCTCATAATGTATAGGAATCCATCAATATTACGTGGGTTGTAATTAAGATAACCAATTAATTATTTGTCATTAAATTCATCCTTTTACTCTATATTAATGTTATCAATCTTAATAGCCATAAAAAGTTCATAAAGTGGATGTGGAAGAGACCTTATAAAATTTTATATGTATGATTAATATTGTACCCATATCATTCTATATTTTACAAATATTTTCCTTAATGGTGATTTTATCTTATAAGGAATATTGATTTATCATTTTTAGCATGTATATTAAAAATTTTGACCTAAAATAGAGTATTGTGATAGTATAATAAATCCAAAGGATGGATACCAATAAGGGTTGCATATTGATATCCCATAGAGGTTAAATGAATTTGAATATGCTCAAAAAGGAGTTACATGTAATCCATCACTATTCCTTAGAGGAAATGAGGATGAAACTTTCCTAAGTGGCATACAAAGGTACATAATAAAAATAAAATTAAATGGGTGAAACTTGTCAAGGGTGTGTTTACTTTATAGGCTCTTATATATACTGATCATAATCATAAATAGAGAACACACTATAGAGTATTCCAATGTACCCATAACCACACTATCCCATATCATGGGGTAAATTTAGAGTAACTTTTAGGGGATAACCACTTACCAATAATCTATAATAACAAATGGATAAAGACTTCTTATGGCTTAAAATAGAATCTTAGGCATTTTAGATATATCTTGAGGTATGTGTAAAATTAAATTTGTATATAATACTATCTAATGGATCAAATATTTGGGAAATACATGTCACCCCATGGTTTAGGTAAAAAAAATAACTAATTTTATCAAATATATCTCACTAAGAATTTTAAAATTATCTAAACAAAGTTTTTAGGAAAATAAATCAAAATAAAAATGAAATAAAAAAGTAGAGGTTCAAAAACAAAGACTTAGGTTCACCAATATGATTTACCCTATTTTTGATAAAATTAGAATTATAAAAATAATTTATGATTATATATAGGTATAAAACTAGAAATATCATGATTCTAAAGATGTAAAATATTCAATTATTCTTATTTTGAAAATTTTCTAACTATGGAAAGTTGTTAATTTTGGAAACTACTAAGAAGGAATATACTTAGCCCACACACTTATCTTTATTCATTATTTTGAATATTTGAATTAAAAAAATTATAATAAAATATGACCATGTAAAATAAATATCCTAATTGAGAACAAAAATAGAATATGAACATGTCCATTGTAAGTGGATGATAGCATAGTACACTCCAGTTTGTTTATCATGGACTTATCTTAGTTTACATTGACAAACAACAAGAAATAGAATGAAAAGGTAATAAACTAAAATGATATATCAAAGGTAGAATTAGAATATTTTTTTGGATGGTTCCACTATAATAAATATTAGCATAGGTAACCTATGTTTTTTTTTATTACAAACTAGTATATGTTGACTATGTGCATGAACTAATCACTGTACTTGTTGTGCTTGTAAATGATGAGAAATATGAGATATCTCACTTAAGGTTTGGATATAATTTCTAGAATTATATTTTTTTTAAACCCATAGATAAATTTGATAGCTTAAAACCTAAAATAAAAATATGGGAGTGTAATGGGTTGAGCTGACCTTAATCATCCTTTGATGATTGACCGCCACCTATGTGTCTAATAATCTAAGTTCAATCAAGCCCATGTAGTTCCCACACATAAAATTATCATTTCACTGTGTATATTTATATATAATAAATATTATATAGTTTATAATGATCTCTATTAACTTGGCATATGATTACTCCTTATGGATAAGACAAAATTTAGGTAGAATAGGGAAGATTTTCTCAATGTACAAAACTGTAAATATTTGTACCAAGTGAATATCAAGTTTTTTAATGGATTATTATTGACATGTATTTATACTAAAATATTTTTATAATTTATTTATATTACCTTATGAAATGTGTGGGAAGACCCAAGATATTGATTTAAAATTTGGAAACTAGCCATTATTTGGCATGTGAATGACTAGTCTATGTGGACAATGGTTCAATTCACCCTTATTTGCATATGTTGGACTTGTATATATAGGTCAATAACATGTGTTCAAATATATATAAAATTTTATGGTGATTATATATATCTTGAGCATTTGGAATTGATTATTTCTATGTAATGATAATGGAAAACAAAGGTTCAAGCCCACAAAAAAATGGCTTAGATAAATGGTGAAAAAGAGTAATATATTTGAGCATAGGTCATGGTTTGGAATTTGGTTCATATGTAAATTAATAATTTTAATCAACCTCTATAGATAGATTTTAGACCAAAAGTTCTTATTTTGTACAATCATTCCCCATCCATATAAATATAAATGTGCATGCATGAAAAAAATTCATGCCCTAAACTTGATCCATATGTACCTCAAAAAAATATATAAATTCCATAATTTTTCAATCAATATACACAATTTGATAAATATAATAAAACATGCTCAATTTGACCCACATAATATATCTTAGAATATCATAATATCTTGAAATTATTCCTCAAAATCATGTATAATGCCCCATATATGCCTTACATATAGATCAATATGTCTAATACATCCCATCTAAATCACATTATTTGATCCAATATATTAACCTTTTATCCATAATATCCTAATATATAAGACAAACTCATTGTATGACCTCCTTTTGAGATGACAAATGAAGCCTATGAATCAATCATCTCAAAATAAAGATTATGCACATCATTTTCTTATATATATAATGTAATCATGTAAATTATGTATACTAACTTGATTATATATATCATCATATAAATATTTAACCCTTAAAGTATATATGAAACATGTAATCCAATATAAGGGGCATACAAGTATCATGTAAATTAGATATATAAATTATTTACACAATAATAATATTAGCAAAATTTACATGGTATAAATAATGGAATCCCACACAACATAAATCTTGCATGATTTAAATCACATCACCAATCTTAGAAATTATTATATATGTATCCATACATTACATAAAGCATACCATGATCATGAAGTACACAGGCACTCAAGACACAACATATCCATGACATGAAATATATTATTATTGACACAAATAATGCAATACATTACAAAACATAATCAATGCAATCATAGAACACATAATTTAATAAGAAACAACATCAAACAAAATTTTTTTTAAAAAAAAATCCCATATAATCAATCAATTTCATCATATAGGTATATAAAAGGACAATATCCATAATAAATAACACACTAAAAAGTATATTCAAGAACAGACCATGTATAATGGTATAACTAATTAATACAAAAAATGTAATGAGCATAAAATGATATAACCTTAAAGGTGTACCAAGTTTTGCCCAATGTAATCATGTCTCCAATGTAATCATGTCCCCAATGTCAAAAGGAAACCCTTAGGTGTATTGAATATCACACATTTGTATATCCATTTATCATATAAAACCTATATTTCTAGCATCCTACTCTATATATCATAAAAATTAGGATTTTATAAAATAGATATGTAATTTATCATGGACATGATAAATAAAATCAATCAATCATGTATATTATAAAAACCTATCATGCATAGATTTTAATTTTTTTTTTTTTTAATTTTTAATAATTACATTTATAACTGATGTAAGTGCATGATTTTCATAGGGTTCTTCACATTTTTTTATTTCAATTGAAGCTAATAATTAAACCCCCATGCCAACCTTCACTATAATAAATAATGATCCTAGCCAATTTGGTTTGAAACTTTTATTTATAATGCTTATATGCTTTAGTTTTCTTTTGATTTCATTTTAGTACTAATTCACCAATTTCAAATTATCGAGTTTGAGTCTTTTTGTTATGTCTTACTAATGTGATTCTAATACACTCCTAGATGTTCAATATCACCTATTCATGTTTCTTCTAACATTTATAACTCATGTAATCTATTTTCACAATATTATTTCTCTTTTATGATATCATCAAGATAAACATGCAAGGATTGTATCTCAAACTCTAAAGGTAGTATTGCTTATGCATCATAAATAATAGAATAAGGAGTAACCCCTTGAGAATGTGAACAATTGTTTGACATGACCATAAGTAAAAATTTATCTAATTATGTTAGTACTCACCATGTTTATAAATGTTTTACTCAGTATTTTAGAAACTATCTTATGCATTACATCTAATTTCCCATTTTCTTTAGGATAATAATGGGTGTAAAATGTATGATGAATTTTGCATTTATCACAAAAATTATTAATGGCTATATTATTGAAATATGATCCATTGTCCATAATAATGGATGAAGGTAATCCAAATTATGAAATGATATTAGTCATTAAAAATTGGGATGTCTTCTCCCATAGTGCATTACAATGGTATTTACTCAACCCATTTTGTAAAGTATCCTATAGTTATGATGTTGAATTTTTGTTCTTATAACTATTCTAGATTTATTGCGGCTACCAAATCAAATCCCTAAAGAGAAAAGGACCTTGTGAGATAATAGGTTGTAACTCATATGAAGGTGCATGGCTTAAATTATTGTCATTATAATTACACACATAATTTTTTTCATGCTCTTGACATTCATGATCAATTTCTAGAAAATAATAACCCATTGTAACAACTA